>WBNQ01061957.1:0-12629 GCA_013401375.1 Spizella passerina
ACACAGAGACTATCTGTAAATATGATGACAATATCTCTGTCAGACTCTTTGCAACTTAGACTGTGGCAAGTAAAATTTCCATGCAGTAAGAAGGGCCAGATCTTGCAGATCTCCCATTTAATGCAGTGTTTTTTAATATAATTAGGAATTATTTATAGAACTATAAAAACATGAGTTGAAAGAGAATCCTGAAAGACACACGACCTCTCCTCTTTTCCTGTGTAGACTCTGCCTAGCCCACTTGACATTGTTTTATGTTCTTTGGAGATGTACAGCTATGATACACTGCTGCTCTGACCCATGTCCTCAGATCCTCCAAAACTGAACAGGAAAAGTAACCATGTGTTAGGATTTCAGGCACCACAATTCACAATCCTGCATATTAGTTTATGAAAACAGATATATTGATGCTGAATTTTGAACAGTAATAATTTCAGCCTGCAGATACATCTGGGTTTTTTTCTACTCATGATACAGGAGAAGCACTTCCAAGTAAAGCAAGGGATGAAGAAAGGGGGAATTGCACTTTTTAATCGTCTGAGCTATTTTTACTTCAGAACGATTAGAGAAGTTTAGTAGACAGTCATCTCCCTAAGACAATATACTCTGGTAATTGATCATTCTTTTAGCTAGAAAAGTTTGCTATTGCTGCAATGATTAACTAACTTTGGTCCTGTCCATGGAGAAATATGATTAAATGATCAGATGGTTCTGCTCAGATGAGCAAGACTTTGGGATGACTTTGTAGGTGAAAACTGATGGTGGACAGAGAACATCCTAACTTCCCTGAGTCAGTTTGGACTTAAAGTGGTGTCTGACCTTAAGTAGTAGTTAAAATGAAGAGATTTTATATTGGAACGAGCATAAGAAAGTGATTAAAAAACCTTATGAGAAAGTGGAGAGAGCATGGATCCATCAGGAGCACAAGAGATTTGTTGACAGGGCAAACATAGTCACGTAGGGAAGAGTCAGGTGTGTGGGTCCTCAGAGGAACAAGTTGATGAAATTTGTTGAAAAGAGGAGAGGTAGTTATTAAAATTATTAAAATCACTTCAAACTGCTGACATGATCTTCCAAGCCCTGTAAATCTAGGTGACAGTTTCCAAGCTTTCCAATACCCTCTGTCTCTTCAGGCTTTGCTTTAGGAAACAAGATCAGTTTTTTGAAAGTAAAGTAAGAATTGGTGAAGTTTATGGGACCTGGTAGAAGAGAGTTTTTAATTCACTGAGTAGAATATTGGACTTTTAGCTTTTGTTTGATTAAAAGTTTGTCTTTTTAGTTACAGCAATAGTATTATTTCTCTCTGTTTTCATAGACAAATCAGGTAGTCTGCTGCCAGAAGCCTTGATATAATGTTCGTCTTAGAATTTTCTTTTTTTAAGGCTGAGGCTATTTTTATCATTGTTGAACTAATGATGGAATTTCTTGCAAAAATCCTCACTTATCTTTCTGTAAAATAGAGAAAAATATATTTATCTCTATAGTCCTTAAAATTTTAGTGCTGAAAATTCTCTAATAGATAGCAAAATAAGTATTAAAATTTTATGGTGACAAATGGTTTTATGTATCTTTAATTAAAAAACATATTCCACGTAGTATTGCTGTTTCAGAAAACAGGACAAAAATAGGCCACTGTCACTTCCTTGGTATACAAAATCCCATTTTTAAATGTTGGTGTGGTTCTTGTTATTACCCAGGCTTTTTAGTGGTGCAACTGCATAAGTAATATTTTCTTCTTGTGTCACTTGAATTTTTTAGGTAAACCAGGGGATCAATCTGACTTGTAAATTTTTGAGCTGTCTAGTTAACTTCTTCTGTGTGATTTGTATCACAGTGAAACTTTGAAGGATCTATTCAGTCTTTTCTCAAATGTGGAAGGGAAAGTACAGAGGAAGATATACAGCAAATCTGTAGCAAAGTGAAAAAATAAAGGCAAAACCTCTTGGGACCTGTTGTGCCCAGAACCCAGTACTTTTCTTACCAAATTTGAAAATTACAGAATAATTTTAAAAATAGTCGTGTTGCAAAAATGCAAAAAGCCTGTACATATTCACTTTTCTTTGGAAGCTGAAATTCAATTTGCAAATCTACTTCAGAGGGAATATCCATGTAAAATCCTATTAACAGACAGAATGGTATCTGTGGTATGCATAATTTTTATCACATAAAAATATTTTTACCAATCAGTGGTTTAAAATCAATAATATGGATAAAAATATTTAACATTTTTATGTGTCTATATATAAATATCTGGCTTAAATAATTTGGTTTTTTTAAACAATACTGTAACTCCAATAATATTCTATGAAGCCTGAAGTGCAAGGATTCAATCCAATGCCCATTAACCAGAGGTCTTTCTGGAAACATGCCAGTGTTCCTATATCATATCAGTGACTAAAATTCCCTGGCAGTTCATGCAGTATCTCCAAATGTAAGCAGAAATTAAATATAACAATTTCTCTGACTGTAAGCTGATGTAAATATGCTCATGGAATTTATTAATTAAAAAAAATTATCTTAATCCATGTAAATCCCAATATACACTATCTATTCACAGCTAATCATTTCCCACTTCTAACTTCATTAAAGTAATTTATAGTTTAATATACAATAGCTGTGACTACTGTGGAGCAGGAACAGAGGCTGGTTGTTGGTGTCTGCTCCAGGCCACTTGATCAAAGAAAGCCAATGACAAAATCTTCTTGCTCTAGCCAATGGGAGGCATTTCAATTACAGGCTCTTGTCCTGCTGGGAGACTTCAGTCACTGCAACGCCTCCTGAAAAATCATCATACTGAGCTGTAGATGAGCCAGGAGACTTCTAAAGTGCATGGAGGATAACTTCTTAGGCCAGGTAATAAGCAGCCCTATCAGAGAGGATGGGTGATGGTCACCATCAAAAGTGAGCCATCTAATCACTTACATCAAGATTGGAAGCAGCCTGAACTTCAGTGGTCAAAGAATTACAGAAATATAGAATGGTTTGGGTTGAAAGAAATCTTAAATATCATCTAGTTCCAACCCACTCTCAAAGACAGGGACTGGCAATGTTAGACCAGGTTGCTCATGCATTGGTGGAGTTTGCATCCTGAGAGATATGGGTCAGGCAAAGAGTAAAGTCAAACCCTGAATTTTAGGAAAGAAACCTCCAGTCAAGTAATTAATTAATAGGAGCCCCTGGGAATGTGTCCTCAGGGGCAAGGGAGCAGAACAAACTGATAGATCTTTCAGGACACTTCACATAAAATTCAAGATCTAGTAATCCAGAGGTGCAAGAAATCCACAGGTGAAGAAAGGCAAGAGAGCACATAAGTTGAGACTTGCCGGGCAAACTAAAGGGTAGGAAGGAAATGTACAGGCAGTGGAAGCACAGCCAGATATCCTGGGAAAAGTATAGGTATGCTGCCTGGTTATATAGGGATGAAATTGCAAGGGATGCAATGAATCATGAGAAGGGCTTCTACAGGTGTGTCAGCAAGAGAAAGAAAGTCAAATAGAGTGTACTCTCCCCCATGTGTAAGACTGACAAAACTGGTAACAAGAGATGAAAGGAAAGCTGAGGTACTCAATAAATTTTTTTGGCCTCAGTCTTCACTGGCAATGTCTGCTCCCACAGCTCTTGGGCAGATTGACCATAAAAAGGGGACTGAGGAAGAAAAGTCCTTCCTACTGTAAGAGAAGATCAGGTTTGTGACCATCTGAAGAACCTGAACATACATAAGTCTATGAGACCTGACAAGATGCATCCCAGAGTCCTGAGGGAATGGGCTGATGGGGTTGCCAAGCCACTCTGTGATATTTGAAAAGCCATGGCAGTCAGGTGAAGATCCTGATCTGGAGGGAAGGTTCTGGACCTGGATCAGGGCAAGACCCAATATCAACACAGGCTGGGGGATGAACAGATCAGGAGCAGCCCACAAGACAAGGCCCTGGAGGTTTTGGGGGGTGAGAAGCTGGACATGGCCCAGCAATGTGTGCTTGCAGACCAGAAAGCAAAACGTGTCCTGGGCTGCCTCAAATGCAGTGTGGCCAGGGAGGTGTGGCAGGGCAAGGGAGGGGATTCTGCTCCTCTGCTGTGCTCTGGTGAGACCTCATCTGATGTACTTCGTTAATCTCTGGATCCCTCAGAGTACAAGACATTGACCTGTTGGAGCAGGTCAGAGGAGGGCCATGAAAAATATCACAAGGCTTAAACACTTCTCCTATGCAGAAAGTCTGAGAGAGTTGGGGTTGTTCAGCCTGGAGAAGGCTCCAGGAAAACCTTAGAGAAGTTTTCCAGTAATTAGAAGGGGCTCATAAGAAAGGTTTGGACAGTTGTTATAGGGCCTGTTGCGACAAGACAAGGGATAATGGTTTTAAACTGAAAGAGGATAAATTCAGACTAGGCTTAAGGAAGAAATATTTTGCAATGAGATGGTGAAATACTGGAACGGGTTTCTCAAATTAGTGATAGATGCCCCCTGGAAAAATTCCAGATGAGGTGGGACAGAGCTCTGAGCAATCTGATTTAATTGAAGATGTTCCTGCCCACTGGAGTAGAAGTTTTGACTAGATGACATTCAAAGCTCCTTCCAACCCACAGTGTTCTATGATTCGATTATTTTATATATTACTTACTAAATACTTGAAAGGATTAATATATGCAAAGGCACCTCAAAAACTATACAATTTATCAGAAATTATCACAAAAACACGTAAATGAACCAGTATCTAGGACATGGAGGGAAATCAACGTTGGTGTTCCCTAAACACAAGAAAATTATTTCCTTAAGATTTTAGAAAAGCACCAATGTACAAGCTTTGCTAGATATACACTGTTGGTGGGACAGCAGCCTTGTTTCCAAGGAGGAAGGCAAAGCCTCCAGTGTAAGTCACATTCAGAATTTGATGTGACAATGGCCTAACCATTTTGGTGTATCTATTTATTAATCAATAATAGGTAGATATCTGTTATCTATTTTCATTATTAGGTCTTCCAAGCTGTCTCTAAGTTGATGATATCTTCAGTCTTGATTTTGCCTATCCTTTTCCCTTAACAGGTTAATTTTCATTTGACTTCTCACCAAATTGATATATTTCCTTCCTCAATACTGGATAATTCTCCTTATATTCAGCTTCACATGCCTGCAGAACCCACCTTCCAATAGTTTTTATAGGACATTAGTATGAGACTTTCAGTAATTAAGTTTGATTTTGCTCTTATGATTCTAGAATCTTTTCCTTCCTTTGGCATTTTAGGGCTTTTCAGCCACTTAACTGAAAGAGGAGCTTGTTTTCCAATATGTTTCACCACAGCTATCACTATGGAACACAGTGGGCATGACATTATCTCCTCCTCCAGACTCCTAAACTTTTTTAAGAAACGGAAAATATATGAGCAAGAACAAAAGTATCTTATTTTCCCATAAAGCTTATCTACAATAAAAGAAAAACATCAATTTGAACTTTAGGCAAAAAAAAAAAATATTTTGTAAGATTTTTTTAGTCTTAGACATCATCCTAGATTTAATGAATGTGATTATTCACATGTTTTCCTACAGGTAGGAGAGATAAAGGTTTTTCAGTGCTAACATTAAAGCTGTTGAGCCCTAGGAGCAGACTGCAGGACCCTATCTGAAACACTTGATTTTCTGTGCATGCCTGGGGAGAGATAAACTGCTTAGACAGAAGCCAAATCAGGCAACATGCAAAGCACAGAGCTGCCTAGAGTTAACCATTAGGAAATTCTGAAAATAGCAAGGCATTCATTTATATCCCCTGACAGTTCACAGCCCACAGCCTGAAGGTGGGAGACAATGTCTTGTCTTACTCAGGAAAGAAATGAAAGGCCTTGGGTTAATGCATTCATTTGCCAGAGGGTATCCAGAGCACAGCTATTGCTTCCCAAGAGAAAGCAGCAATCCCTGCTGCCAGGGAACAGGCTCCTCATGAATCCCCAACACTGTGCAGGGATGAATTTGCTGCTCAGTGAATGAATAGGTGCCAGTCTGTTCAAGTCTGTTCAAGTCTGTTCAAGTTGTCAGTGTTTCTTACTGCATTATTCAGGTTTTCAACATTTTACAGAGCCATCATGCCTACTGTTTGCAATTACAAACTCCATTAGGAATATAAGTTAAATTAAAAGTCCATATTGGTGAATTTACCAAGTGCACTATTTCCCTTGTCAATGAAGTGCAAGAGGGATTTCTAAGATTATGCTCCCTGCTCCATGTCTTATTTTGAATTAAATAGGTTTTTATTACATTATGTAATTATGTTATGAATCAGTGGATGCTATTCTGCTACACCCATTTGTACTCTCTTTGAGGTTCAGTGAATCTTGAGTAATTTATTTGCAGCAGGACACATGTTGCTGGTTATGGCATGCTGAGGGAGATTTTTTGGTTTTAAACCTTTCTCTTGCTGAGTCCATAAAAACCTAACTCCTGTGTGGTAGGAGGCACTCAGGTCAGTACATTTTTACATGAAAAGTTGAGAGTAACAGCAACTAGTAGCTCAACCACTTACTACCCAGTGAAGAATCTTAAAAAAAAAAAAAAAGAAAAAAGAAGTAAGCAGGTTTACATGAGAACAATGTAATTCTAGACAGAACAGTGTTATCAAATCCTTGCTGAGGGCCAGGTACATGAGGGCTAGGTACCTGCTGCACAGGTACATGAGTCTGAGGTCCGAGAGAACTCTTTAATGAATGTAAGTATTGGCAGAAAAATTATCAGAGGGAACTCAGTAGTGATCTCCTTTTTATATACTTTTATATACTCCTTTTTATATACTTTTATATACTCCTTTTTATATACTGTAGTTCAGTGCAGATTCCACAAGGTCTCTTCCAGCTAACAGGGGAAGACAGAGTGTTTTGTGGCACCTAACAGAAAGCTGCACAGGCTTTAACATAATATTGACCTGTTCTTTTGCTTCTCCAATTTAAAATGACTATTTTCCTTTTGTTTTCATTATCTTCACTATCTACAATGTCAGTCTTCTTGCAAAGTGTTACTCTCTTTTAAACCTTTATTGCTTTATGCCACCTCTACATTTACATTATGAAAGAATTTTAAAACAAGTATTATAACAAAATTTATCAAATCCTGTGCTGAATGGACTTGATTGTCCCCAGTGTGAGAGTTCCCACTTCTATCAGTAATAACACCAAAAATAACTGCATTTCTTTAAACCACTTGCATCAAAGCATCTACCAAGAGCTAAAAAGTGCTATTTTTGTTGGTGTAGATTTTGATATAGAAGTCAGCAACATTGTTTCTTCATCTCCACTGGGTTTTGACATGAAACAGCTCCCGAATAAAAGGATCTTGTGTAGCTGAGGATATTTGTCACCCATGAAGAATTTTTTAATGTCAAAACTGTTCTTTGTAGAGTGTTCAGACATCTGCAAGGTTTAAATGCAGGTTATCCATCACATGGACTTAAGTGATGTGCTATTTACCTAAATTTCTATTAAAAATTTATAATATAATAATATTTTTGGTACAATAATTTTCTTAATTAGAGGTTGTGTGCTCTTGTAACTTTTTCACTGCTTTAATTAAATAAATTCTTTTATAATGCAATTCTTGTATATGTTAATACCCTCTGCAACTTATAATAATATTCAGAATGTAAATTAGCAAAAATTTCTGTACAAAGTCTAATGGATATATGTAAGGACATGTCTAATGTTGCAGATAGATACAGCACCACAGTGTGAAAATTTAGAGTTTCATTAATGTTTGTTAATCACTGATATGCAGAAAATTTAGAATTGCAGAATAATAAATCTATCTTAAGTGTGCAGGTAGAAAAAGTTAATTCTAAAAAAGTAAATTCAAAAGTAAAATGTAGAATGACAAAAAAAAAATCTCACGGTAAAATTCACAGTTAGAAAACATTTCTGTGTTGGAAAAGTTTTTTTATTTAAGATTCCCTGGTAGCATAATTCTCTCCACTATTTTCTGTGCAAGCGTGAAGTACAGTACATTTTGAGGACCAAATTCAGGTCCAGCTCAAAATATTTAACCTGGACATTATTCTTCCCATAACTTTGATCTGAAAAAAATGACACTTCCAAATGCCAGTCTTGAAAGGTAGAAAATCTGAGTACAAAAAATGGGATGTGTCTCTGACTTCAACAAGAAAAATTATATTCTTCCTGTGGGTGACAAAGATTTCCATCAATGTGAAGTTGACCACTAAATGCTTACAAGATTATGACGAATTTATTTAGTATTAGCGACAATATATCCAGATTAAAAAAAAAAAACAAAAAAACAAACCAAAAACTGCTTCTTGCCAAGTTTTCTGAATCGAACACAACTGTCACCATGAGCTAAGCATTCAAACTTGGATCTCCACAGTGCAGAAGCCAAGAGTGGGAGCTGAGGCCCCCTCAGAGTGTGGGCTCTGTGTGCCCCATGGCTGCTGAGTCTCTGCCCACTCTCTGGGTGAAGCAGGAGCCTGGTGGACCTGTCCATGTGGCTTTGAGCCCGAGCTAAAATATCCTGCCTGTGAGTAGGCTCAGTGTCGAGCTCATTGTGACAGTTCAGCTTCCAGCCAGGATAGAGTGTGGGCAGAATGAGCTCATGTCTGCTCAGAGAGAGCTGACAGAGCAAGCTTTCATCTGCTGGAAAAACACAGGCACAAGGTCTTAGAGTGACCCCTATTTAATCTAGAATGTACATGGTGAAAGTCTCCGAAATCTGTTACCAGCTTCCCAGCCAACCAATGCCGGTGGTTTTTCCCCATCCTTTTATCATTAACAGCTCTACTGGCAAGGTTTCTAGAGCTTGATCCTGAGAACACTTTCTGCACTGATTCACTATATTTTCAGCAAATACCAGCAAAGTGCTGTGGTATTTTTTGTGAGTTTGCTTCTTTCATGAGTCAAAGAGTAAAGCGTACCTGTGGGGCCTGAAGAGAATCTGGCAAAGGACTCATGCCAGATTTTTCAGTAGTCATTTATTGCACCAATCTTTAGGTTTCTTGTTCTCTTGGATTTGAGATTTGGGATTTTTGTCCTACCAAATGAGTACTTGATTTAGCTGTCTCTATCTCGAAGGTAACGGTAATAAATAGAGATGTTATTCATTATTTGATCCGCAGCAGAAATGCAGCAGATGGGTTAGATCACAAAGCAGAGGTATACACCATGTCTGAAGAGCTGCTAATTTACATAAACCTCCCAACAGATAAAAACTTTGAATGTCAGAACACAAACTTATTGTGATATCCAATACAGCAAAGTTTTCATTGGTTTGTTGGTCTGCAAAGATCTGCAAGAAGGAGGTACTCAAAAACAATGAAAGCCTGGTTTGAAAAAGAAAGAAAAGTGCCTGCTACCATATCGAGTTTGGTCTCCAGTCTTCTGTTTCATCAGATCCTAGAGGCTGAAGTGTTTTCAATTTAAAATCAGTGCTGGAACAGCTAAAAACTCTTGACCCAAGTGCACGTGAACTGTTCATGTTTGGTTTTCTTTTATTTAGAATTATAATTCAGCTGCACAGAAGTAAAACTTCTTTGCACCTACCTCAATGCCATTTGAACCAAAGAAGTCATTATTTTGAATCACAGCTCTTATTAGGTCATGACCTGGGTTTTTTAGGGTGAAAAAGGCATGTAAAACATGCTGAGCACTGTTAGCCTGGTCAGTGTGGCACCAGGAAAGGACTTGGATCATAAATGGGTGACAGTCAGTTAACCTTTCACTCACAGATGACTGTTTGTTGGCCACAAATGACGCCAAGGGAGTTGAAATATGTTTTAATAGTCTGTTTATATTTTTCTACCAAGGTCTTAGTGCCACATAACTCATTTTGGCATTTTTTAAACTTAATTTTGCATTAAGAAAACCAAGGAAACAGTGAAGCCAATATTTATTTTTCAAATAGCTATAAACATTTCACAGAAACTCTCTATGCATCAGTCACTTATAAAATTTGTTGCCTTTTCCTAAATACTTGCCCTTAATCTGAAAGCCTAACCTTAGTGTGATAATGGAGATAAAAGCCAGAAGATAAGTGTTGCAGATTGTACAATACAGACACTAATGAGTGAAGGGATCAAGCCAGGCCTGTTGCACACTATTCAGACGTAAGGTGGGATGTGCTTGTGTACATAAGTACTTTTATTCTACAACTAGTTTCTAATTTAATAAATCTTTAATCAAAAAATGAATAATGCTGTTGTGAAGGATACTATATGAATAAGAGAAGCCCTGGCTTTCTCATCCCCATAGTTTTTCTTCTTCTCCTTCCCATCCTCCATTTTAATTTTTTTTGCACAGACTTTTTAAACTCATTTTGCAATGTACCCAAGTAATTTTTTTCTTTTAAGCACATTGTCAGTACTTCGTGGAGGCAGGACCACCAGAGCTCTCATTGAGGGTCAAGTTACTCTTGTTTCATTATGCTTGCACACTCTTTAAGATGACATAAAGCCATAAAAAATTTTAAAATATAAGGGTTAGAAAGAGATCATTACAATTATGTTGTCATTTCTACTATTTTCTATTGTTTCCACATTTGGAAATTATTGCTTCTCCTGTCACCTCCACAAAGTGATTTTTCAATTTCTCTTGCTGTTTACTGATGTCATGAGTCTGAGTACATAGCCACCAGATAAAGCCCTTTATTCTGATTAGAGGAAATTCATAAACAGTGAAATGGCTTATCCATCAGGACTGATCAAGTTCAAACACAGGTAAGAGAAAGAAAATTCTGATTAACTTTTTGCTTTGAAAATAATATTCCCCAAAACATCCTTGCATTTTCCTCTGGGATTCATGCAGTGGGAAGCACACATTTCTTGACACGAATCCCAGCATAAATCTTGAAAATCTCATGCAGAACCCAAAATATTTATTTTAATGTGTTATTCATTAAGTTATTTCTTTACATTGTAGTCTGTTGGCAGCTGCAAAGTCATTCCGTTCCATTCACATTAAACCAATGCTGTAGTAAGTTTTGATAGGGTTACTAGGTCATTAACAACTGGAAAAATTTATAAAACAGAAACTGCAAATGCTGCAAGGGGCACAATTGTAAAAGAAGATTGCACTGCTAGCACAGAATAAAGAATAAATAATCAAAAAAAATTGATGAAAATATTAATTGCAGACTATTTCCACCTTTATCAATAATTATTAATTTCCTTATATTCAAGCTCTTCACACAGGAAAAAAAAATCTCAACAAACTGCCTAGAGGTTTCTAAAGCATGTCCTGGTGATGGCAACAGAGCTGGGAAAGTGTCTGGAGCACAAGTCTTGTGGGGAGCAGCTGAGGGAGCTGGGGGTGCTCAGTCTGGAGAAAAGGAGGCTTGGGGGGACCTTATCACTCTCTACAACAGAGAAGAGGTTGTAGCTGGGGGTTCAGCCTCTTCTCCCAGGCAACAATTGACAAGAAGAAACAGCCTCAAGCTGCATGAGGGGACTTTATATTGGATATTTGGAGAAAAAAATTCCCAGAAATAATTGTCAAGCATTAGAACCAGCTGCCCAGGGAGGTGGTTGAGCCAGCATCCCTGCAGGTATTACAACCTGTGGAGATGTGCTTAGCAACATGGTTTAGTGTGGGCTTGGCAGTGCTGAATTAAAGATTGAACTTGATGACCCTATAGGTCTTTTCCGACATAAATTTTTCTGTCATTCTACAACATTTGAAAAATACCTTTCACGGTTTCAGTTAACTGTTGTGCCAGTGGAAATATGAGGAAAAAATGTTATTCAACCTAGATGTTTTGTCCAACTCTGTGTTTAAATAATTTCTTAATGGTGGTTACATGTTGCACCTTATCCAACATCCAATTTGATTAGAAAAAGTAAGTTCAGTAGTCATATTTCAGTCAGGAATTCTGTTGGCAACCAAAAACCCCACAGGAAACCCAAATCAAAACACTAGCACCCATCTCCCCAACCTACATTGACTACATGCCCTTTAGTTACATTAATTTCCAAACACCAACTTATCTCTTTAAGATTAATATAAATTTTTAACATAAGTCTATCTATGATATTAGTAACTTTTGTAGTTACTTATGATTAATGACTTTCAATTAAGTGAACTGTGTGATAAATATTTTACTGTGGCCTGTAAATGGCATTTCTCAATGACATTGCTTGGTAAGAAAAGCCCAGTATCTCTACAGTAGCCATCAGGGTAAAAGCAAGCATGAACAGCATGCTGATACATGAAGCTTTCTATTTCCATTTTATCTAAAACAGTTAATTAGGATAATGTATAACCTATGTGGATGACAGTGTATAATTAATGTCGCTCTGGGTACAACTAAAACATGGATTTATGAGATCCACTATTACAATATATCTGCATGGATTTCAACAAACTGTATTTACGAGACTTTTGGAACTTCCAAGCATATTTTGGAAGAAGTACTAAGTTTAAATTTTACTGTAGTTGTGTGGGTCTCTTTTACTGGATTTTCAAACATGATTAATCAATTTAAAGATAAATCAAATTTCCAACAAATGTTCACTGAACTTTTCCACTAACTTCAATGTCTGTAAAACAGATCCTTAAATAAAGATATACAAACACCACAAGCTTCAGCAATTCAGTAAAGATAAGCATCAGAAGTTCTGATTACTTATATAAACCTTAAAAAACTTTTAAAATATTAC
>WBNQ01061959.1:0-12059 GCA_013401375.1 Spizella passerina
AAGCAAAAACAAAACCAAACAAATCCCAAGAAACCAAAGAAAACAGATTGGGTGAAATGAGACTCCAGTAGTCCAACTTAGTGACACACCATGTTTTCCAGGTACTTAAATTTTCAAACCCAGTGAGCTTGTCCATTGGAAGAAAAATCTTCTGTCAGAAGCTTTTTTTATGAAGGATCTTCCTGATATTTTTCCTAAATACTCAAAGAAGTTGGGCCAAAACTAATTGATTCTGCTACAGAAATGTGTACAATTTGTCAATGGTGTCCAAAATGGAAGAAAATACTGCATTCAAATTCAGCAACAAACAAAAAAGAAAGAATTTCTATAAACCACAGAAATATTTTATATAGTGTGTTGTTTGATTCAGGTCAACATATTTTACTTTATTGAAGCACACATAAATATTTTCAGAGCATTTCAACCTTAAACATTTTGTGATTTTATGCACTGGTATTCATTTAATGAACCCGAGGTTTTGCAAATGAAACTATGTGGAAATGAAGGAGAAAACCTATTCCCATGAAGATGGTTAGGCTGTGGAACAGCCTGAGTTTCCTCCAGACCTGACAGTTTTCCCTGAGCAAAAGAATAAAACCCTGAACAACCTCCTTTGAATGCTGGGAGAGGTGGAGACCACCTGAGCTTCCTTCCAATCTAAATTATTTTATGATGTGGTGATGTTCAATACATAACTATCAAATTAACAGTCTAAATTAACATTTAGATTACATGTTTCATAACATTTCCTTTCATAAAGCATCAAAGTATGAGTTACACACAATTTTACCAAATCTATAATGCTTTTTGGCACATTTGTTAATATGGAGGTAGTAATTCTTCTCAAAGTCAGTTGCAGGTGAAAAATGCAAAATTGTTTAGTTAAACACAGTCTGAACTTCTGGAAGTTCACTATATTAAGAAATAAAACCACTAAAGTGTCAGTAGGAAATGTTACCTTCTCAGTAGTATTTAAGAACTCTTCATGTGGCCAAACTAAATGAGTAATCAACTTGTAATTATCTTGCCACAACTCTATGGAGGTGTACATTATTCACTTTCAGATACCACTGCCATGAAATAAAGGAAGGAAAATCAGCAGTTCTTGCAATCTAATCCTGTGACATTAATTGCCAAGAATATGTGCCTGACATGGTTTTCATTTGTTTCTCAGTGAGAATTATCTTACCAGCTGCCTGTGAATTCCTGATTGCTGCAGACAGCCTCCAGATGTTCTTCTGTCTTGAGCTGCTTGTGTCACTAATGGCAGACACAGGAAGGAACTCTTGCCTTACACAGACTGCATTTTAAAACATGCTCTTACATTTCTATTCTCATTTGTTTCCTTCATGGACCAGTGGAGCCTGCTTGCTTAGCACAGCAGAAAACAAGTTGCATAGGGCATGCAAGTTAAAAATCATTAGTGTGGCTTTAATAATTATGAATTTTTAAAAACTCATAAACACACATACCAAATAATATTTTAATCGCTAGAATACTATAACATATTTGTTTGTCTTCTTTTCTTTTCCCTGAATGATGACATTCAGAAACAAAGTTTCTCTAAAATTCACCTCACCAAATGTGCCAAAATAAGTATTTTATGAAAANAGATGCTACTTTTCACTGCCAACCACTGAGAAGATGAAGACACTTAGGAAGATGTGATGTGACTTCAAGAAGAAGCACACACACACACACACACACAGAGACGCTTGTACGAATGGCCACTGCAAGTAGAGAGCATGTGTGCATTGTCACTGCAGTGAAATAAAAGACCAAAGCATTNATTGCTGCAGACAGCCTCCAGATGTTCTTCTGTCTTGAGCTGCTTGTGTCACTAATGGCAGACACAGGAAGGAACTCTTCCCTTACACAGACTGCATTTTAAAACATGCTCTTACATTTCTATTCTCATTTGTTTCCTTCATGGACCAGTGGAGCCTGCTTGCTTAGCACAGCAGAAAACAAGTTGCATAGGGCATGCAAGTTAAAAATCATTAGTGTGGCTTTAATAATTATGAATTTTTAAAAACTCATAAACACACATACCAAATAATATTTTAATCTCTAGAATACTATAACATATTTGTTTGTCTTCTTTTCTTTTCCCTGAATGATGACATTCAGAAACAAAGTTTCTCTAAAATTCACCTCACCAAATGTGCCAAAATAAGTATTTTATGAAAAAAGAGGCATCATTAAGTGTTTTGAAGTTACGAAAAATCAGCAAGTACAAACTGGGGGTACCAGCCTGCATTTCACAATTTTATATCTAGTACTCGTATTTAGCAGTGAGCCATGCCCCTTTCCACCTTCATTTTCTCTTTCTCCTAAAAATCTTGTAGACAGCAACACACAACAAGAAAGCTGAATGGGGCTGAGTGGTGGCTGCTTGAGTTTCTGTGGAAAAGAGCTTGGAAATCCTCTGTTGTTGCACAGTGATGTGCACAGTCAGCAGAAAGAGGGGACTTTTTGTAGATTCAATAAACATTGCAGCCAGGAAGGAGCAGAATCTGGTCTCCTTCTGGCCCCAAAAAAANGAAGTGACAAAATTTCACAGGATTACTCCTTATGCAGAACTCCAATTCAGGACATCACAGAGAAACATTGCTCCATGCCTTTAGTGCCTTGATGATGGAAAAAGTTTCAGAAGCCCAAATGAAATTCATTCATAGACAGTTCAGGTACATCTGGTTTTATGTCTTTTAACTCCAAGAGCTCTTCTTGCTATATAGTTCTGACTTCGATGAACCAACTAATGTTAAGCTCTAACCAATGTATATTTTTCATTTTGCTAAATTAAAAAATGTATTGCAGTGTCATCTCTATTCTGATCATCCTCATAGTTCTTCCTCAAACTCTTAGATTATAACTCATCCTTCCTGAGTGCCAGCAGTGATGATCAATTTGAGGTCTCTTTGGTGCCTTTTGGTGCCCTAAATTCTTGACTTTGTACTCTTTGTTATTAAATTACATTTTCTCCTTGCCTTGCTTCCCACTTCTGTTTCCTCCTCCAGGTACTTTATCAAGAAGCTTTTGAAATAATTCATTTTATATATCTGAGTGTAATAAGTCCTTCTCTAAAAGAAAGTCCTAATGAGGGAAGACTTTTAATGGGACAGAAATCAGATGAGCATCCACTAAACTCATATTAAATAAATAACAGTATCTAATAAAAGAGGAGATATGTTCAGACCACAGAAGCAACAAAAGAGAAATCAGGTAGAAAATTTGTGGAATCCTAAAATAATCTACAATTCCAAGCCAGGACAAAAGATTTAAGACTCTAAAAATATTGTGACTTAAGAAATCCAAAATAAATACAAATCAAATAAATCCAAAATATTTTTAAATTTTCGTTTTTTTTATATCCAATTTCATATTATTTGTACTGAAGTTATTCTAAATTTATCCTATATGACCAGACTTGGAGAAAATTGTGATGAAAAGACTTTTCCCCAAGCCTAGTAATTACATCATCATTCTTGGAATTTTCAGAGCTTTTACACAACTATTTTCATATTTTCACTGAAGTCTCACCCAAAAGCATTTTGGCTTGTCAACAAAGACAAATATAGTTTCTTCCAAAAAATATAGCACAGAGCTAGAAGCTCTGGAAGAAGATTTGTTTTCATTGCCCAGCACATCAGGCTATGGCAGCCCTTCCCATCTCCATCAGTCCAGTGACAGAGTTTTATTACTTCCCATGGATGAGTCCTAATGAACACAGAATAAGCTGCTCACACATCTCTTCTCAGTCACAGTATAACATTTAGTCCTTCTTTTTAACCCAAAGAATTAAAATTGCATAGTGGCCAACTGAGACCCTAAATTAAATCTATATTTAAAAGCATTCCCACTGCATTACTAGCAGTGGCAGACACAGCAATTTGTTCGGGATCATACCTGTGAGATTCCAGCAGTTTCTGAAAATTGTTAGAGTAAATTAAAACAAAGGTTTTTATAATACATTTTTTCCTCATTGTGGAAATTCTCAAGCTGAGCAAATACATTATTAGTCTGGTGTAAGTTTAAGTGGGTACTTAATAAAGCAGCCAAAGCTCCACAAAGATCATGGCAGTCTTATAATTCTAATTTAGTCTGAATTGGAAACCTCCTGCTATTTCCTGAGATATTTCTCTATTATGTCTGTGAAATAGCACAGCTAACACTGAACTAAAATTATGAAGGCTGTAGGCACAAATGCCATTAAATGCATGTGTCAAAACTTGTATATATATCGCCTGTATTTGCATGCTGAAAGTGAGACTGCTCCATACCCAGATGATTACTAACATGCTCATTTAGTTAATTATGTACTTAATTCAGGGTTAGAGTCTCTAGGGAAGGGTGGTGGATGCTCAGTGCCCTTGGGTGCTGCTGCCTGTGGGGCTCCCAAGGCAGGCTGGGCATCTCAGCTCTGCCTACAATGTTGGTGCCAGCCCTGAGGAGACCCTCAGTGAGTCAACCAAAGAGTGGCATGAGCCCGAAAGCAGGAAAAGTCAAAAAGGTGAAATCCTGCAGGCAAAAACGTGCTCAGCTTTGAAGAGAGGTGCTGCCTGCAGCCAGCTTTCACAACTGTGGAGCATCAAAAGCCAAAGGGGGAGGAGTTATTCCTATACATGCTGCTCCATCAGTATGAATGTCTCACAGAAAAGGCAAGACATGGTCTCAAATCTAACAAAGCAAAAGAGATTTTGAGCCCATATCTGGGAATTCAGCACAATTAGATTGAAGGACAGTGTCCACTAACCCTAAGCCCAGGGGATGAACCACCTGTGCTCCGTGGTCCAGGGAAGTACAGGAGACTGAAGGAAACTGACAGTAGTGGTGCCAAGGTTTGGGAAAGCAGGTGAGCTGGATCCCCACAAGAGAAGAAGAAAAGACAGAGAAAAATGCCTTTATTGAGAGAGAAACAATTGTTGGCTCAAGGTTTCAAAAGGAAAAATGGAGGTGAAAAGGTAAAAACACTGGGTGAAAAGAGCACTGAAGGGTGGCATTTCAGTGGCACTGGAGATCAGCCTTGCTGGTACAAGAAAGCTGCAGAAAGTTCAGAGGACAAAGTGCTAAACTTATGTTTAACAACATCTCTTGGGATTTACCATCAATAATTGTGTAGTCACTGAGCTGGGTAACTACAGTGGTGAATGTTTGCAGCTGCTAGAGTCATAAAAGATTTACACAAATGTTAGCTTGAGATAAATGAAGAAGTAATTTAAGATTCTGAGTTTCTTCTCTTTACAGCATGTGCAAAATATTTATTCCATATAACGTGTGTTATTTTTATGACTTGGCAATTCTTCTCTCTTCCTTAACAAATCTGGAACTATTGCATTAATTCTGCATATTTTCCAGTGCAAACCAAATGAAGGTGAAACTTAACTATTTGCAGGAAAGGAACTTAAAATCCCAAACCCTACCTACTCAGTGCATTGTGCTCTCAATTTCTTGCCTCTAAATTAGAGGTTAGGTTGCCTAATTTATTTTTTTTAACTTAAAATCTTACTATAGGCAAAAAGGAACAAACTTGATATGCAAAGCCAATAATTTATTATTAGTCTAACCTAGCTAACTAAATAACTTAATCCATTAACAACGATAAGGATGCTTATAGCTCAAAACTCATGCAGTTAAATTGAGGCATGCACAAACCTTCCAATATCTCCTCCTTTCTTTGACTCTGCTTGCATTCCTGCTGTAAGTAATGCCCCCACTGTATTGAGTGGGCTACAAGATCAGAGTCTATACTGGCCCTGCAAGGCCTCTGAAAAACAGCAGATTTATTCTATTGTAATTTTCTCCCAGACCATCCTATTAATGCTTTCATAATCCTGTGTCTTATGATGCCACCAACAGCTGCACTGTGCTAGAGTGAATAATAAATTAGATGAGGGTGAATAAGACTTGTCCAAAACCTGAGAAGAAAAACTACACTATCACTGACTTTAAAAATACCTTTACTTTTCTGAATATCTACAAAATATCAATTGCTAAAATATTTTTATTGATATGTTTATTTTACAAAACTGTACATATTCAGCCTTAAAAACCTTCACTGGCTTACCTTTTGGTAAATACTTCATATATGAGGATATATGAGAGATTACCAGCTGTACAATTACCAGCTCTGGAAAAAAACATGGATAAGCTTCACCACAGAGCTCAGAAAAATAATTTTTTGAAATTTCATTGGTTTATGAGACAGATCATCTAGTTATCACTGTTCCAACTCCAGTGAAGCCAATGGAATTGCATATACACCTACTGAAGTTTTACCCCACACAGCTAATTGACTCAGCTCAGAGTGTGGTGTCAATTGAAAAATCTTAAATTGCAATTACAGATAATGCTTCTAAGCATTTTTTTTTCTTTATTTCTTGTAAAAGAGAATCTTGGAAAAATAACAAATGAAATCAATCTGTGATAAGCTGCAGAGTGCATTCATAATGCTACAATTTAGAAATTCTGTAGTACTGCACAGCATTGCGCTAGAATCTGTACCAAATATACCGTTTAAGTGTTTTTTTCATGCATGATGATGGCCCTTACCATGTGTTTAAAAAAGTGGGGAGAGAAGTAGAGACGGAATTACTTTCCAGAAAATATGACTGCCACAGATCCAGGCTGTCCTTTCCCCCTGATATTAAACTCAGGTCCACATTGTTTATTTTTCTTATAACAAACAGAAAATCAAATATAATTTTGACTGTCTTAAAGGTGAGACTCTACTTTTGGGAACTACAGCAGTTAAGTGAAGTCTCTTCACTCTTCATCTGCTTATTCTGGGTCTTTTTCTTCCTGGAAAAAGGAATATGCATTTGTTAGGCCAGTGTTCTTTGCATAGCTGCACAAACATATTTTTCAATATCTCAGTGGGGCTTGGTATTCAGAGGTAGGAAAAGGGGGTGAAATGGCATGATCACCAAGCCCAGTAATGTGTAAGCTTTAGACATACACACTTTGACTGCTTTAATTTTTTAGAGAACATCTTCCAGTACTGTGCTACATTTTCATGCTGCTTCTTGAAAATCACTCAAAGTTATCAATATACTGTTTGTCTTGTTTATATTGGAACACTATTAACATAACGTAGCATATATTGTAGTAAGGGTAAAATCCTATTAAGCTATTTGAAGAATATATTAGTTCTTTGAAGCTACAGTGTTGATCTGGGAGCTTTTTCTGTTTAATCATGCATTTCTGTAGAATCAAAGACAGCAAAGCTGGAAGCAACCTCAGGAGAGCACCATCTCCAATCCCCACCAATTAGGCAGAATGAATAATTTACAATTCTTTTCTAATTTACTCTTCCCAATACCAAATCTCCCTGTACCATTGGTATATCAGCATGGGTTTTATTCTCATTTTTTTTACATTTTTTATGTATTTGTTATATACATGTCTATGCAAACTGTTTTCATACTTCCTCCCAAATCATTGATAAAATTTGAACAAGACGAAGACCAAGTCTCTGAGAATTCACTGCTAATTAACAATTTCCTATTTGCACTTATATTATTACATCATATTTTTATAATAGACCTCAAAAATCACTACTTAGCAAATTTTTAGTCCATTAAATATGCACCATTGATTTTTTATCAACTTTTTTTTCTTTCTCTTGAAGCTAAATGTCATATACAGCATAAAGGGAGTAAAAATGTGGAATAAATTCAAATTGTGCAGTTTTTCTAATTTAATAATAAAATATGACGCTATCTGTTATACCTGTTATCACTGTCTTTTTTTTTTTTTAATTAGAAGTGAAGGATTTGCTTATCTCTCCTGCTGGCCTGCAACAATCAGAATACTCCAAGCTAGCAAAGGGCAAACAATGAACTGATTTGGAAAAATAATTCTAAATGTCAAATTTGTCATTTGGTTCCTCATATCCCAGCCCTGCCTTCTGCAGAGAATAAGTAACAAGTGGCTGACGAATGCTGTAGAGTTTCTACTTATTATAACTCTAAGGTAGAATTAAGGTATGAGAAAATGTGGTGGAGCACATCACACCCTCTTGGAAGACAGAGGAGTGAGGTTATTCTGTAGTTCAGTTTGCTCCACAGACAGAGAGGAAACTTCAAAAGAAGAATCCATGCATCAAAGACTTTTTACTTTAAAAAAAAAATCATACACAATCCTCCTAAATCTTTCATCTTCAGTCTCACAAATGTGCAGTTGTAATCAAAGACACAGTAATGTATGTCCCTGTAAATAAAAAATTTAAAGACAAAAGGTTCTGCTGTGGGTGGAAAGATGCAGAAAATTCTGGTATCCCTAGCCATGAGCCAGAGATCTGTTCATGAATATCTCATCCTCACAGAAGATGGACCAGCAGCTGAATTGGCCCCATAGTTCCAGCTCTGAAGCAACCCTGCATTAATGACAAGGTCATTATAGGCTGTCAGATATAGGCCTAAAAATTGTATCTATGAAATAAAACTTCAACCCTTGGTTTTGCTGGATTAAATGAGTTTTTATACTTAAAGAGGAGGGAGACTCTTATTGGTCACAGGCAAAAATGCAAAGGAAGCAGGGCAGTGGCATCCTTCAGAGTACCTAAAACTGGAAACTCTAGAGAAGAGTCCTCCTGTGTCAACCTGTACAGGGTCAAGCTGGCTCTACTAACAGTGTCAGCAGTGTCAAAAGCTAGGATTCACAAAAGATTTAATCCTGGTGAGTTTTATCTGCATGATCTCTTGGAAACAGAGGGCACATGTCTTCAGGAAACTTGTATTTTCACAGATCCTGTTATCTCGTGTTAAATTTTTGCATGAACACAATATCATAATATTAATTTTTAATTTAGGCAGTATATACAGAACATATCTTGTTGCAAGAAAAGAAAAAGGATTCTTATGCAAATAGTGTTAATTGTCTTAGATTCATAGAACCAATCACAGAATCAGTCATAGAACAACAGAATGGTTTGGGTTGGAAGGGACCTTAAAACCCCTCTGGTTCCAACCCCCTGCCATAGGCAGGGACAACTTCCACTAGACTGGGCTGCTCAAACCCACCCAGCTCAGCCTGGAACACTTCCAGTATCTCACCACCCTAACTGTTGAGAATTTCATCTTTGTATTTAATCCAAACCTACTTTCAGTTTAAAGTCATTCCCTGTCACTACATATCCCTGCAAAAATTTATTTCCCAGCTTTCTTGTAGAGTCCCTTCAGGTACTGCAAGGCTCCAATGGTCACCCCACACCCTTCTCTTCTCAAGGCTAAAAAATACAAATCATCTCACCCTTCCCTCATAGGAGAGAGCCCATCCCTCTAATCATCTTCATGGTCTCCTCTGGACTCAAACAGTCCAAGGCCCTTCCTGTGCTGAGGGCCCCAGAGCTGGGCACAGCATTCCAGGTGGGCTCTCACCAGAGCAAGCAGAGGGAAGAATCCCCTCCCTCACCTGCTGGCCACACTGCTTGTGATGCAGCCCAGGGCATGTCTGGTTTTCTGGGCTGCAAGTGCTCACTGATCACGTCAAGCCTCTCATCCACCAGCACTCCCAATCCTCCATAATAATGGTCTGTTATAATCCTCTATGAACTGCTCTCGGAATTCAGCAAAAACGTGCTAAAATTATCACATTGTTACTCTAGATATTTATATAATCTGTTTATCACAAGTACTCGTGTTTGTGTGTCTGTAACACACCAATTGTATTTTCATTTACTCATGCACCCAGTATGTCTGGCTGTCTTGCCAGAAATATGAACTGTGTGTACCTGAAGGAATTAACTACAATCCTTTTCGTGAAGAATCCTGTCTCTCTGCAACACACAGCCTTTGGTTCCATTATCTAAATCTTTTATCTTCCCTCCTTTGACTGAAGGATAGTTTTTCATCTTTATATTTTTCAGTGAATGAAGTGCAGATGAAGTTCTCTTATGTGACAGAAATATTCCACCTTTCCTGTCAAATTGCCCTGAAGGCCTCATCAAAGACAACACCCTCTGAATTATTAGGTGCATATGTTAAAAATAGTCATTTGCATTCCATTAAAATAACACAGACCCTACTGCTATAGCTTCCATCCTGCCCTTTGAATTTATGTGCACTGAAACAGCTCTTTTGTAAATATAATCATTATCCTCCTTTCTTAAAAGAATCATAAGAAAAGATATTACTTCTTCCTATTTCTTTGATATTTCCTTCTTATGCATAAAGAAACACTGTGCCTTTCTGCAAGTCATCTTTTTAGGACAACATTTCTTATGAAAAACTTCCTAAAACGTAAAGAACTCTAGTTCTATTGGGTATTTTTTGGCCATTCTCTCCCTTTTTATATTAACATAAATCTTTCCCACTCCTGACTTTTTTGTTACATTTTTTGGTTTAGTTATGGTGGATCAGAAGTACTTACCTACTGAGGTGGCAGTCTGTCACTCAAGGAATTTTGCCACATGGCTTGGTTGCTGTGTGCACTGCTCTAAATTCATTTCCTTTACTTAATTCCCTCCATTCATGCAGGCTCAGGCCAATGGATGCCAGTTCATTTGTCAAAATCCAAACAGGCTGCCCTGTGCCACTGTCATATTTTCTGAAAATATCCTCTTTGCCCAGGATTTTGCTGGAGTTTTCTGCTTTGGAATGTGGTCTGGAGATTGTTTATCCACCATGTGAATTGTTTTAACTTAATGGCCAATCACAGCCAGCTGTGTCGAGATTCTGAGGAGTCAGGAGTTTTTAATATTCATTCTTGTTAAGCCTTCTGTCTGTATCCTTTCTCTTTCTTTAGTATAGTTTTAGTATAGTATTCATCATATCATATCATATCATATCATATCATATCATATCATATATCATATCATATCATAATTAATCAGCCTTCTGAGAACTTGGAGTCAGATTCTCATCTCTCACTTCGTCCCTCACAAACACCACAGTCCTGGCTGAATCAAGCCAAGTTTTGCTGCAGGTCTTTCACGTTGTAATTGCTTGTCTTTCTGGGAACAGTGTCACGTCTTGAATGCCAGATCTTTGCAATCAAAATTCTGGCTTTGCCAGGCATCCTTTGTGCTGTGCCTGGCTGCCTGTTCCTGCCCGTGCTGCACATCACTGCCTTAACAAGCTGCTGGGTTCCTGCAGAGCCATTAAATCTTTGTGCCTCGTCTCTCCCTTTCTCCCTTCCAGGCTTGTCATAGCTGAATCACACAGCACGTGCATAGACAGTATTCCAAAACAGGGTTTCATGAAGAAAGGAGAAGAGAGGCATAGAGTACATTTTCCTATCTAAAATGCAGTAAATTATTTTCTACTCATGGGATGTAGGGTTTATAACTGAAACTCAATCTGAAAGAGCAAAGCAACCTATCCCTAGCACTGTCTTCAAAATTGTCAAAAGCAGCAGCAGGATGTTATAATAAGCTTGCTGTGATAAGAGAACTCACTTTTCTCACAGTTACACTTCTTTTCCCACACAATACTTTATATCTGATACCATAATAATTATTAGTCATTATAACAGTCTTAATACCATTCACAAGTAAAGCCAGAATACCTACCATGTGCAGAAACTTTGATATTCTGTGGTTTTTTTCTGGTTTGGGACATTAAGAGATGGCTTTTTAAGATTTGTGGATAAGCCAAATGCTCTTGGGTTGTTCTATTTTTCCCATTCTCAAGGATGAAAAATGGCTTGCATGTGATTTTTCTGAAAATTTGTTAGTGCCAGACACCAATCAAAGCAGTGAAAAGTAAATTCTGAAAAAATTTTGTAAAATTCTGGGGATGTTGGTTAGCACTGTATAATTCATCTTTCTTTTACCCTGTAATCTGGGGCTGAGCTGCCATGCAGAATATGCTCCATCTTTGCCTATCTCAGGAGCACTAGTATGCACTTTCTTATCATCCTCCTTGATAAAGTCCATCCATCATTCTAATGTCATTATTTGTCTTATGATAAATTCTGTCAAGACTGGTAGAGTATGATTAGTATTTCAAACTCTGAAATAGAGATAGAAAGATCTGCTGGTAAGTAAACAGAAATTCCAGAAATCTCATCTTGTGTATTATAGGCAAGGAGGGTCCAACTAACCACAATAAGATAGC
>WBNQ01061959.1:12886-43283 GCA_013401375.1 Spizella passerina
CCTCACAAACACCACAGTCCTGGCTGAATCAAGCCAAGTTTTGCTGCAGGTCTTTCACGTTGTAATTGCTTGTCTTTCTGGGAACAGTGTCACGTCTTGAATGCCAGATCTTTGCAGTCAAAATTCTGGCTTTGCCAGGCATCCTTTGTGCTGTGCCTGGCTGCCTGTTCCAGCCCGTGCTGCACATCACTGCCTTAACAAGCTGCTGGGTTCCTGCAGAGCCATTAAATCTTTGTGCCTCATCCTCCCTTTCTCCCTTCCAGGCTTGTCATAGCTGAATCACACAGCACGTGCACAGACAGTATTCCAAAACAGGGTTTCATGAAGAAAGGAGAAGAGAGGCATAGAGTACATTTTCCCTATCTAAAATGCAGTAAATTATTTTCTACTCATGGGATGTAGGGTTTATAACCGAAACTCAATCTGAGAGAGCAAAGCAACCTATCCCTAGCACCGTCTTCAAAATTGTCAAAAGCAGCAGCAGGATGTTATAATAAGCTTGCTGTGATAACAGAACTCACTTTTCTCACAGTTACACTTCTTTTCCCACACAATACTTTATATCTGATACCATAATAATTATTAGTCATTATAACAGTCTTAATACCATTCACAAGTAAAGCCAGAATACCTACCATGTGCAGAAACTTTGATATTCTGTGGTTTTTTTCTGGTTTGGGACATTAAGAGATGGCTTTTTAAGATTTGTGGATAAGCCAAATGCTCTTGGGTTGTTCTATTTTTCCCGTTCTCAAGGATGAAAAATGGCTTGCATGTGATTTTTCTGAAAATTTGTTAGTGCCAGACACCAATCAAAGCAGTGAAATGTAAATTCTGAAAAAATTTTGTAAAATTCTGGGGATGTTGGTTAGCACTGTATAATTCATCTTTCTTTTACCCTGTAATCTGGGGCTGAGCTGCCATGCAGAATATGCTCCATCTTTGCCTATCTCAGGAGCACTAGTATGCACTTTCTTATCATCCTCCTTGATAAAGTCCATCCATCATTCTAATGTCATTATTTGTCTTATGATAAATTCTGTCAAGACTGGTAGAGTATGATTAGTATTTCAAACTCTGAAATAGAGATAGAAAGATCTGCTGGTAAGTAAACAGAAATTCCAGAAATCTCATCTTGTGTATTATAGGCAAGGAGGGTCCAACTAACCACAATAAGATAGCTGGCCACAGAGCAGAAAAGTTGCCAGGGACACTGAACATGAATTTTTCAGCTTTGTCACTCCCTGCCTATTGATTTCTATTGCCTGCTAAATAAGACAGCTTAAATAGTTGAAAAATAAGAACATCCTCAGAAAGTAATTTTGCCTTTCTTCTCTTTCTCTCACCCTAATTTTCATGGGGTCTTCTGCTCTGGAGAAGGTGGGAGTCTTCCTCTGTGAGTTCTATTGGTCAAAGACACCAGGATATCTGCCAAAGCCTTGACCCTTTTTACACAATGCCTTCCAGCAGAAGATGCACACAACTGGTAATTGTCATATCACATTTTGGCACACCAAGAACAAGATGGCCAGATCACCCTTGCCCTTTTCTCTGCCCAGATGAGCAAATGAGAACCAGTTCATTTACTGACTGTCAGTCAATTACAACTCTTGCTCTGAGCAAATATCAAACACTCTGCTCAAGAGACATTGTGCCTAAATGTTCTGGCTCACAATTACCAGCTTTAGTTATTAATTCTACGGTAGGTGAAGCTGAGAGATAAATTTGGTTATAGAAGATTTAACAGAGGTTATATTTATTAACCCTTATTTAATCATCTCAGCCAAGCAAACAGCTTTGATCTACAGCGTAGAGCTGTAGTTCAATATTTACACCTTGCATGAAAATATGGCATTTAATCTAATCAAGTTGGCCAATGCTGAACATGCCACGTTAAATGTTTGCTCTTCAAATCTGGAGTTCACTCATTCTGTCATTCTAATTCCCGGACCCAATTTGAAAATAGTTTGCATTACATGCTATCTTGCAGCTTTATGTGTTTGCCTACCAAACACAGGTTAAATGACCTTGTTGTGTGAATGTGACATTGTTAAAATCAAAGAATAAATGCAACAGTATTATCTACTAAAAAAATGTAATACATTGCTAGCAGCAAAAAGACAAAATATCTCTCTATTCATAACAACTCCTTTGCTATCAAAAAAATCTTGTTTCTTGCACTTCAGCAGAACATTGGTGGGTTGTGTGACCATTTTAATTTTTTCTTGTCCTGCTCTAGTAAAATCCTTTTAACATTAGGTTGAAAGATGAATAAACAAATGAGAGGCAGCTAAAATAAACAGTGTAAAGTTAAAATCTCGAAAACAATGGCAGTCTAAACCAAAGCTGTGAAACCTCACTCTAAGCTCACACAAACCAGTTACAGTAAAGCAGGAGCAATTCTAATCATCTTGAAGGAGGTTCAATGGGAGAATGAGATCACAGCTGAAGCCTTATTTCCTCACTGCTTCTTGTGTTTCTTGCACTACAACTGGGAGAGCAAGGAAAAAAACCTGTTTAAAACCAATATTCCCCCCCTCCGCAAAAAATAGTTACAAAATGGTATCACAAAGACAGAATTAATAAGAAATTTGCACAGAGTTAATTTTAAAATATCTGCATTTTTATTTGCAGTAAGTTTTTAATACAGGCTGTCCTCACAAATGGACAACACCTGTGGTTGTGGAGAAACCGAACTTGTATAAAGAGGTGGAATTGTGCTGGCCAGCATTAGAGGAATATCTGTGTGTTTCAAATGTTTCTTCAAAGGACTGGTGACCACAGCAGGCAACAAAAGTTTTGGAAAGGGTGGTTCGGACATGGCCAAACCATCATGCCATAATGACCCCGTGCTGTCCTGTGAGATGCAGGTGAAGCAGCTCCTGGGCCCANTATAAATGTAAATACATACATATGAGATATTGTAAATGGTATAGAGAGAAGAATATCAATATCATTGACAGAATAAGACAAATATTATAATAAACCAGATTAAACATTACAGAAGGAAAATTCAAAACCAGAGCAAGAAATAGGCATCTATACTTCAATTCCCCTACCCTAACTTAGATACCTCAAAATTTCAGTTCTGGAATCACAGCTACTTAGCCTATGTTCCTCTTAGGGACAATGAAGATAAAATATCAATTAAAGCAGATTTCATGTCATCCTAAAATAGGTTGTGTTCTGGAGGCCTAATTCTCTCCATCCAGTAAAGGTAACATAGTGCTTCCAGTTCACCCATAGATAAATTTATTTATTGTAAGTGATACAGACCCACCCAGACCACCTGATTCCTATGTTATACATTTTATAGAGGTGTGTGTTGCACAGAGAGTTTGGTTCATGTTTCTTTGTATTTTTTCATGGTTTCCCTTGGCATTTCAATCTCCCCTTCCTTCCTCTTACAAAATACCTGACTGTTAAACACGATGAACTATTTTATTGTTAAGCATTTAAGAAGAGATAAATGATGGTTTGAATGTTAATGCACCAAGGTAGATCAGAATCTCAGCACTGTTAAATGGTTTCTGAGCCACTAGAGCATAGCGCCAGTGCTATAAAGAAGCACTCCCTGATGGATTGTTAGCAATACTCTAACTCTTTTCAGGACAATAATATTGACTTCACATTAGATAAACATGAATCTTCTAAACAAGAGGCGAATACACAGGAATCAGCCTCTTTGTGTCTAGCAGCTAAAAGGTGGCAGGACACACTCTATAGAGTTTAATTTTAACTGTAATTAGCTTTTGCAGTGAAGTGCAGTAAGGTAATAAATGAGGTACAGCGCTGCAACACAGGACTAAAGAGAGAATGGAGGAGGTCAGACTCTTTTCCTTGACAATTTTTGGTTTTCACAAAACCCATTATTAGTAAAACACAGACATTAAATGACACTTATGCTTTCAAAGAGGTAGTTGTATGGGAGAAAAAAAAGGAAAAAACAGCAAGGTATTTAATTTGTAGTTGGAATTTGCCCAAATGTGGATGCTGACACTTTCCTCTCTAGCTGTAGACCCTATATTCTGAAAAAATAATGCAATAGCTCAGTAAATTAGCATTTATCAATGTTTTATGACCCGAGAAGAAGTCAGATAAATCAGTGAATTTCTACATTTATAGGTGCAATTTTCTGTCTGCTAATGGGAAGCAGAACAACTGAATGCTACTATGGAGTTTATTCATAACTCAGAATCATGGTTTTCATTGCATTACAATTCTATAAAAAAGTAAAGTCCAAAAATTTAATACATCTGATAACCCAAAAGTAGTTTTTAAGTTGCAGGAATGTAGGAACTAAAGATCCAGAATTTGAGGCAATTATTTACTCCTATTCCTACCATCACTTAATTCAGTATAGAAATTTGAGGGGTTTTACCAGTCTTCACTAGCCCAAGAAATACAATAACAGAAAACACAGCTGGAATAGACCTCATGAGTCAGGCTATCACACCCATGATCCAACCCCAAACCAGCTCTGNGTTAAAACTATTAAAGAGTTCTTCATTATGGCTCTCACCTGGTAATCAATCACAGCTCACACAAACCAGTTACAGTAAAGCAGGAGCAATTCTAATCATCTTGAAGGAGGTTCAATGGGAGAATGAGACCACAGCTGAAGCCTTATTTCCTCACTGCTTCTTGTGTTTCTTGCACTACAACTGGGAGAGCAAGGAAAAAAACCTGTTTAAAACCAATATTCCCCCCCTCCGCAAAA
Source organism: Spizella passerina (assembly GCA_013401375.1). Classification (NCBI taxonomy): domain Eukaryota; kingdom Metazoa; phylum Chordata; class Aves; order Passeriformes; family Passerellidae; genus Spizella; species Spizella passerina. The sequence continues at coordinate 17,607 of WBNQ01061959.1, forward strand.
AATAGTTACAAAATGGTATCACAAAGACAGAATTAATAAGAAATTTGCACAGAGTTAATTTTAAAATATCTGCATTTTTATTTGCAGTAAGTTTTTAATACAGGCTGTCCTCACAAGTGGACAACACCTGTGGTTGTGGAGAAACTGAACTTGTATAAAGAGGTGGAATTGTGCTGGCCAGCATTAGAGGAATATCTGTGTGTTTCAAATGTTTCTTCAAAGGACTGGTGACCACAGCAGGCAACAAAAGTTTTGGAAAGGGTGGTTCGGACATGGCCAAACCATCATGCCATAATGACCCCGTGCTGTCCTGTGAGATGCAGGTGAAGCAGCTCCTGGGCCCAAGTCAGAAACTGCAGCAGAAACTCATCCTTTGAAACAGATCTTAAATTACAGGAAAAATTTCTGCAGTTCTTCTTCTACATATAAGCAATCAGTATTAATATAAATTTTTTCTTCCAGTACACAATCTCTTACTGCTTCCCTCTCTACTTTTATTTTTTTTGCAAATATACATATATATATATGTNNACCCTAACTTAGATACCTCAAAATTTCAGTTCTGGAATCACAGCTACTTAGCCTATGTTCCTCTTAGGGACAATGAAGATAAAATATCAATTAAAGCAGATTTCATGTCATCCTAAAATAGGTTGTGTTCTGGAGGCCTAATTCTCTCCATCCAGTAAAGGTAACATAGTGCTTCCAGTTCACCCATAGATAAATTTATTTATTGTAAGTGATACAGACCCACCCAGACCACCTGATTCCTATGTTATACATTTTATAGAGGTGTGTGTTGCACAGAGAGTTTGGTTCATGTTTCTTTGTATTTTTTCATGGTTTCCCTTGGCATTTCAATCTCCCCTTCCTTCCTCTTACAAAATACCTGACTGTTAAACACGATGAACTATTTTATTGTTAAGCATTTAAGAAGAGATAAATGATGGTTTGAATGTTAATGCACCAAGGTAGATCAGAATCTCAGCACTGTTAAATGGTTTCTGAGCCACTAGAGCATAGCGCCAGTGCTATAAAGAAGCACTCCCTGATGGATTGTTAGCAATACTCTAACTCTTTTCAGGACAATAATATTGACTTCACATTAGATAAACATGAATCTTCTAAACAAGAGGCGAATACACAGGAATCAGCCTCTTTGTGTCTAGCAGCTAAAAGGTGGCAGGACACACTCTATAGAGTTTAATTTTAACTGTAATTAGCTTTTGCAGTGAAGTGCAGTAAGGTAATAAATGAGGTACAGCGCTGCAACACAGGACTAAAGAGAGAATGGAGGAGGTCAGACTCTTTTCCTTGACAATTTTTGGTTTTCACAAAACCCATTATTAGTAAAACACAGACATTAAATGACACTTATGCTTTCAAAGAGGTAGTTGTATGGGAGAAAAAAAAGGAAAAAACAGCAAGGTATTTAATTTGTAGTTGGAATTTGCCCAAATGTGGATGCTGACACTTTCCTCTCTAGCTGTAGACCCTATATTCTGAAAAAATAATGCAATAGCTCAGTAAATTAGCATTTATCAATGTTTTATGACCCGAGAAGAAGTCAGATAAATCAGTGAATTTCTACATTTATAGGTGCAATTTTCTGTCTGCTAATGGGAAGCAGAACAACTGAATGCTACTATGGAGTTTATTCATAACTCAGAATCATGGTTTTCATTGCATTACAATTCTATAAAAAAGTAAAGTCCAAAAATTTAATACATCTGATAACCCAAAAGTAGTTTTTAAGTTGCAGGAATGTAGGAACTAAAGATCCAGAATTTGAGGCAATTATTTACTCCTATTCCTACCATCACTTAATTCAGTATAGAAATTTGAGGGGTTTTACCAGTCTTCACTAGCCCAAGAAATACAATAACAGAAAACACAGCTGGAATAGACCTCATGAGTCAGGCTATCACACCCATGATCCAACCCCAAACCAGCTCTGTCCAAGCTCTTCTTGATGAATATTTGTCTAAAGAATTCTGCAAAGTCTTTTATTTCAAAGATTAAATCTCCTCATCATTATATATATATACACACACATATATATATATATTCATAAATTCCATTCGCATTCTGAATGTCTAAAAGCTCACTAAAAAATTCCTTTCACAGAAAAACTGTGACATAGTTAAAATATTCACTGGTTGAATATCTTTTCTATACTCCATTTGGGTTTCATTTCAAACTTACATGCCAGCACTTTGAAAAACTTACAGGTAAATCTGGATGTTATATCCTTCATCTACTCATACCTAGCCTTGCAACTCTCAAATGCAGCATAGCAAATGCAATCATAGCAAAAGAAGTATAACATTAGTAAATAAATTAAAGTATGAAAATACAACTATTAACTTTCTTTGGAAATTTGAAGCTGTCTTAACTGCGAGTTTAGTTACTCTGAAGAAATACATGGAGTAGAAAAGGCAAAAGAAAACTGTTTTCAAATGTCTTTCCACAAAGCTGTGATTTCCTTCAAAACTTGAGTGTAGGAAAAAGATGAGCATTGGCCAAGAAAAAGAAAATTTCAGAAATTTTATTTTAAAATTTGTCCAAAAGGCGGCACCTGTTTCATTACAACTTTAGAGGCTGAGTGCTTCTTTGTGTGGCTGCCAATCCAATCTCCCACTTCTGCACTGCATTGTTCATGTAGCCTTGCCATGAGCTGCATGGCTTCCATGGCAAAGGATCAAAGGGAATTTCTAAACACCCGAAGGAAAAAAGCATTTAAAAAAGACAAGACAAAACAATTAGGTGTACCTATGCAGCACCAGTCACTCAAAGATTGTGAAAATGCTTTAAAGACACTAATTATCTGAAGTTTGTAATGGCTAGGGATTAAAGGTTAGTACAGCATATAAAAATAAAGTACATGTACTAGAATCCTGTACCTTTTGCTAAATATTGATGCATACATTGAATTGTGCTTTAAAATAAATGTCCCCTGATATTTCTTCATTGCTATTTCTTCATGCTCAATGATATTACTTCAGTGCTATTTTGCTCAGAGATATTTTCTGGAATATTATGTTATATAAGGCCATACCCTCAACTGAGATGAACCAGAATCATCCTAGTTTCAAATGAGCTGCACTGAGTTTAAACCAGTAGAAAATCTAGCCAATTTTCTTCATCCTTTTACAAAAAGCCCCTGCATGTAGCATGGAACTTGTGTTTGAACACAATGAAAAATAAGATTTTCAGTGTATGCACAGCAAGGAAAATTACTAGCTTTTGGATATTGCAGATTTAAGGGATATATGAGAAGCTTATGAGCTCTCAGACTCTGCTATATTGCTTGGAAGCTGGACTAGGATAGGCATGATGAAGAGGTTTAGCAGAGTAGATATTAGAAATTCGAGTAAAGCTGCAACCATGCAATGAAAATTACAGCAGACAATACAATATAATGATTTTAAGAAGCATTGGAAGCATCCCAAAGAGCTCATCTCAAGTTTTGCTTCCAAATAAATTAACTTGGTCTCCAAGTACAGACAAGTTTTCTGCCTCTTTCTCAGAGTTTTTTTTCCCTTTCTCCCAGTCCATCGGTTTTGGCTTAATATACAGTTCATAAGAATATACATGGAAACTGTTTTATAATTCATTTAGTGTTTGGTACAACCTGAACAGTGACATGAAAACTTCAGAAAATTTTTATTTTAATCCACTCCAAACTCAGACTAAATACAACTTTTCTCACTGAGAGGGATGGCACGAGGGAGATATGGTCTCCAACATGATAGAGAAAAGAGAAACAGATCTTGAGAATCTAGATAGTTAAAAAAATAGCTGATTTAGAGCTGATGTCAAGCAAAGAGGTCACCTTGCTCTAAGTGCAGCACTTCAGCTTGTGCTGTCTTTTTCACAGGTTCAAAAAAAATTTCCAGGCACAAGCCTGGAATTTTCTGCAAAATGCAATTATAATATGCAATTATTAGTGTCCATGCAGCACTAGAGTCCTGCTAATTAAGACATCTCACAAAAGGCGAAAGATTGACCTTAGCTCCCAATAGCTAGAGTATGTTCAGGAATGGATATGGCCAAAGTAAATAATGGAATAAGCAAATAAGACAAAAACCTGTGAGTCTGCTCAGGAATTGTCTTTTCTCAGGAGCAGTGGCAATGGTTACAACCGGCTTAAGAAGGGCATTCCACACATTCCAGCCTCCTCTGAGGTCATATCAGCAGTGCCTGATTCCATTTTTCATGCTGCTGGCTTAGACACACTGCAGGTAGGTTGGACTGTAGCTCTTTGCTGCCCTAGCTAACATGCAGACATATGAATGTGGGGATCTAAATACAGGCACTTCTTGCCAGATGTTTATGGCCCTGTGTTTTGGGTTTAAATGGCCAGGGTTAGATGGCATGGGGGCTACAGGGGTGGCATCTTTGAGAAGCTTCTGGCAGAAACAATCCCAGCCAGTTCCAAGACAGCTGGCCAAGGCTGGGCCAATCCCCTCTATGATAACAGATTTAAGAAGGAAAAATGTCACAGGAGTAATTGTGTCCAGAGAAGAGAGGGGTGAGGACATGTAAGAGGAACAACTCTGCAGACACCAAGGTCAGTGGAGATTGAGGGGCTGGAGCTGCTTCAGATGGCAGAGCTGAGGTACTCCTGCAGCCCATGGATGTCCATGGGGAAGCAGAGATGCAGCTGCATCCCATGAGGAGACCAGTGCTGGAATGGGTGGATGCCTGAGAGGAGACTGTGAGGCTGGAGCAGGCTCCTGGCAGTGCTTGCACAGCAAGGAAAGGACCTGCATGGGGAGAGGAGCCCCTGCTGGAGCAGGTTTTCTGCTAGGACCTGTGACCCTGTTGGGGAACCCATGCTGGAGTGAGAAGGACCCCTCTCCCTGTGCAGCAGCAGCAGAAATATCAAATGAAAAGCTGACCATAGACCCCACTCCTCATCTCCCTGAGGCACTGGAGGAGGAGCTAGAGCTAGAAATGAGGAACAGGGGGGAATAAATGTTTTTAATGTGTTATTTTACTTTTTGTTATCCTGCTCTGATTTAATAATAAATTCAATTAATATCCCAAATCCTAGCCAATTTTGCCTGTGACAGTATTTCATGAGTGATCTCTCCCAGTCCTTATCTCAACTCTTGAAATCTTCATAATATTTTCTCTCCCCTGTCCAGCTGTGGAGAGGAGTGATAGGCTTTGGTGGGTGCCTGGAATCCAGCTAAGGTAGACTCACTCTAGCCCATTATTCTTAATGGAAATTTAGATAAAATAGAACTTATGTCTGATTTAGGATAAATTTTCTATGCATATTTCCTGTTCCAAAGATGGTATAACTCTTTTAACCTTATCATGAGGATTTATTGTAGTAAAAATATTAAAGAGTAGTAGATGCTCAGAACTCTGTGCTAAGACCATTACTTAAAATGTCCAGATCTCTCAGTAATGTTCTTTTTTCAGAAAATCTGGATTTACAGTATGACATTAAGATTGAGACACTAAGAAAAACAGGGAAAATTCATGATGTAGCCACTTCTGAAGGTGAACAGTTACAAGATTTTGCAATGGAAATCACTCTGAGGATAATCAAACAGATAACTGGCAATGATCACACATAAAGGTAAGGTTTTCCACACAGGTAGAATGCTGTGGCTATAGAGTACCTGTGGAAAATGTCACTGTCAACTGATATCAGTTTGTTGTTTGCTGAGGGAAAATTAAAATAGTCTTGAATGAATGGCTAAACTGGCAAGGCAATGCCTGGCATGAAAATAAGAGAAGACAGATACAGTGCAGGCACTGAATAACTCCATGACCGTAAACTGACCCAACAGCACTTATGGAAATTTAGCTAGTTACTTTTAAGAGGGGAAAAAAATGAGAATCCTGAGAGAAAAATAATTCAAAATGGATTTTGCTCCTTCTGCATTCATCAGCTGCATTGTCATCTTATAAACTGCAAAATGAGTGATCATTCTATAAACTTTTAATTCTAATGTGATATCTAAAATATGTACATGGAAGTCCAAAAATCTAAGGTAATAAAAAAGTATATGAATTCTTTCAAGAGCAAAGGCCTTCCAAACTATGCAAGGTGCCAAGTGGGCTCATTTTATAACAAATGTTAAAATGCAAGAGATTGAAAAATGTCTTTATTTTTAAGATACCTCAGAAAGAAAGATAGAAATTAAGAAAAAATGGAAAACTGCTTCATAATAATGTGCTGTAGTTCATAATAAAGGATAACTTTTTTGACAAACAAAATAAAGAAACTATCATTGAGGAGGTCTTGAAACAAGAAAAGTAATGACCATTGAATATCAATGAAAATATTGAGAAAATCATGAAACTTAGAGACAGGAAATGTTTTCCTTCTTGAGAAAAGCTCTGATGGCAGATTGCAAAACTCAGTTTCTGGAGTTTAACGGTGCTGCTGTACAAGTACTGCACCAAATTTTAGTGTGAAATATTCAATGAACAGAAATCCTTACTACCAGGTCTTTTAATTTAAATTAGGAAAAAAAAAAATTACAGCACCCTGTGTTTTGTCTTCTTTCCCCTTCCTCATGATGGAATGCTTTCCACCAGTTTCCAGAAGTGGTCCGGGCTCAAAAACCCCCAGATAAAAATGTTCCTCAAAATGACGCAAGTGTCTTTTGGGGTTTTTTTAACAGCACTTTAAAAAGTGCCACTTCTGATAACTTCTCTCTGCTACTTCACAGATTCTCCCTTTTCCTGCCCAGAAGGTGCAGCTCAACCTCCCCAGTTGGCCCTGGCCAAGCTTCCTTTCCTCGCGGCAGCGTCGCGGCTCCGCGGCAGCGCCATCCCTGAGCCCGCGCACCTGCCAGACGCTCACCCCACGCCAGAGCCAGCTGTCTGTCTGTCTGCTCCCGCCCCTCTGTGCCAAAATCCTTCTCCTCACCAGCGTGCAGGTTGCTAAAGGCACTAAAAGCGTGTCGCTCTTTCCAGAGTCCAGGAAGGTTTAAATTGTTGAGGGCGGCATTGTGTTTTCCTTCAAGGGCTTGGCCAGTGTAGCTTTTCTCTCGCCCTTAAAACTAATTTTCTCCTTAAAAAATGAGACAAACTACTAAGAGGAAGGATGGATGCGGAAACAGCAGCAAAAGTCTTGGTACAGAATTACATTTCTGTCACGTGTCACATTATTTTGAAATACTCTAGGGGAGCTTCACAGTTTTAGTCCCCAGAATTTTTAATTCCCAATTATGAAAACACTTATCTATTCCACCCCATCTTGTCATAATGAAGTTACATTAAATGTACTTCAATATTCACGGGATAGGTTATTTACTGCCATTCTTCACTTCTTTCATGGTCATTTTGTAGTTACAACTGTTCTATCTCAAATATTTGATGATTAATAAGGTCATCAAAATATCAGACCCTGGATTTTATTTACTAGTGATATTTCTACTGTTTGGTTTCCATGGCCACTTTCAAAACACTATATGGAAAAGACAACCCATTTCCTGAAGTAAAGAAAATAAATTAAAAAGCAGTAAAAAGAAAAATTGATTACATCTCCTTTATAGACATGGAACTGAATTACAGAGACTGAACAATGTTGCCAACATTGAGCAGAGATTCAAGGCAGAGGTAAGAACCCAAACCAGACATCCTACATACTCTTGGTATAGATACATACTATGTATTTTTTAAAGAGTTGAACCTTAGAATACTTTTTTTTCTAACCAGACACAATCTGTTGGAAGTTCTCAGAGAAGTGCCGCAGTTTTTGACAGCATCCTCTCCAATGATGTTTTTGCATGTCCTCCTTTAACTCTAGTAAAATCAACAGAAATACTTTTAACAAGCCAAGTGCAACTCTGCCTAACCTCATAAATAATTCTGGAGCAATTCTGTTTCAAGTTCCAAGGTAAGGTTAGAGTTGACTATCACTGCATTATATTGCATAAGGATATCACATGGTATAAATTTTTCCTTAATAGTCTGTGTGTTCTGGAAGCTAAGTCATAGGCGATTTACTCTCTAGTGAGTGTTGTTAGTGCAGCATATTACACACTTGGCTAGCCCCAGTTCTTATTCATGGCTTTTTATTTTTATTTTCAAGGATTAGGCTAAACCACACATAGAGGGTAGGTAAGAATTTTTATTCTCTTTCATACTCCTGTGCTTGGAGATATGCAATGGAGAAACACATTAAAAAAAAGGTGAAATTGCAGAAGCTTCACTTTTTTTTTACATAGATACTCAGTACTAAAGAGGAATATACAAGAAGGTTGAACCCTTCAGCTCCTTTGAGTTTACATCTGTGTCATGCTTTATGGATTGGAGAAAATTTTGCAAGTGTGAAGATCGGGAGCAGAGCTGTGAAATTCAATTACTATGCTTTAGGAAATTTGGGAATCTGTGCTGACTATCTAATAATACAAAGTATAGTGACTGTCTCATTTTCCATTTTTAAAAAATACATCTGATTTTTTCTCTTCCTGAAATAATTCCTTTTCTATTATTAAAAACAATAAAATCCTCCAGGCTTTTTCATCCTCCAAGAAAAGAGAAATGTTTTCTTCGAAGAACATAAGATATCTAAGAAAATATTTCTTAGAAAATTTGAAAATCTTAAACTTACTTTTTAACTTGCACAGAGAAAATGCCCATCATTTCATGAAAACTTTTTGGCTGATGTGAGGTAAAATAGGATGTGATTAGAATTGAAAGCTATCCAGTTTTATTTATCCCTGCTTCTCTGATTTAAAATGAAGCCTGGCTGTGTGCAGATGATAACTGTGAGCAAAGGTTGACATCAATTGGAGCTGTAGGACGAACTGTCTCTGTGTGGGGGAAAATATCACCTTTTTTAAAAGATGCCAAGTGACACTGACAAAATAGACAAGGCAGTCTAGATCAATGACATAAAAATAGTTGTCGTATAATGATTAGTGAACTACTGCTCATAATAATCTCCTTCTGTAGACTCCTCTGAGGATAATGTTTGATTATTTGAGCACATCATAGTGTTAATTATGGCTAGGCTGAATTTTACAGTCTAATTTATATTTTTACAGTATGTGACATTTGAAAGCTAGAGGTAATTTTCAGTATCTTATTAGGTGTTTGAAATTCAGTTTGTAGCTTTTGCTTCAAACAGCAGCCTTTTAATTTAGCAGCTCTTTAGCAGAGTGGGCTTGATATGGAATAGTCATTAAGGTAGTCACCATATCTATAGGGAGTCTCATGGGAAGGTGTCTATCAATTTTACCCCTTAAAAGAAAAAAGGTGTTTACAGTTATAAATCTAGTTCAGTTCCTTTTTTAGCTGCAAAACAGGGGAGATTTTAAATGACAGGAACATGGGTTATTCTTAAAATCCTCTAAACTATGGATGAATTAACTGTAAGGTAAAATACTAAAATAGTTATATACTGAATGCACGTAGCCTAATACATCAAAAGAGCCCAAAGAATTCAACAGAAATTAATCTCATATATGCATCTATCTGTCTTTCTCTTTCAACCCATTCATCTAGGATATTGTCCAGTGAATCATGATATTTGAATAGCACATGGTTTATCCTTACCTTTCACTCCAAAGACAAAGAACTATTATCCCTTAGCCTCCACAAAAGACATGAGAAGTACAGAGAGAAATGTTAGTCAAGATATCCAAATGTGATCAAAATGTGCACCAAAGAAAACTGAAAATCAAGTATCCTGATCTTCCCGTTATGGTGGGGCAGGGGTTTCATCTCACCTCATTTCAGGTGTCTGCAGTAAGTCACACACTTTTCCTCTATAAACAGTAAGGAGAAGAGGCATTGATTCATTTTCTCTGTTCTTTTAGGATCAGCTGGCCTGTGCTTTAAGGGGTTTATTGCTCTCTCCTGACTGCAGCGGTAGTCCAGAGGATCTAATCAAGTGGAGGTGCAAGGTGAATTCCTACTGCTGCTTTATTCATGCCAGATAGGCTTCAAAGAGAGTGAATATTGGTCCATTTTCAAGTTTTCTGCTGAGGAACATTAGTTTATGACATTCACTCTCCATTCTGTACTGTCAGTGCCAAGAGCAAAAAGCCTGCTCTCTGGAAATCTGCATACTCAAGCAATTCACTGTTTTACTTTGAATAATCTTTTTGACATTTCTTGGTTCCAAAACTCTCTAGCAGAACTATTCAAGTCTCTTGAGACAGATCTGAAATGGAAAACTTGGTGACATAATATTTAATGATCCTTTTCTCCTGCTGCAGACACTCCAAACTCATATGTTTAATGAGATCACAGGATAGATTCAATAATAAAGGGAAATGTTATTAATTCTAGCTGGTAGTAGCTCATAGTCACTTTGCAGCTATGTTCTCACCTCTAAATCATCCCAGTGTTTCCATCTTTCAAAGCAAACCTGGTTTAGAAAAACATATCTAATCATAAAAAAATCAAGAAGTGATAAATATCTACTTTGTTTTTATTAATTAAATAGCTAATCTATTCCCAATTTAACTACTTAGGATAATCTCTAGATTAGCTAGTGAATAGTTGGAATGTGAAAGGCAGTCTGGACTATAAGACTGAGGTAAAAAAATAAGTGTTTATTATCTGGATTTTTTTCCTTAGATTAACACTGTTGATACAAGTGGTATCAAGAGCTTCATCAATTTTGATTGTATATAAACATGATCTATTAAATACACTGAAGAAATTATCAGAGCAACTATGCAAAATGAAAGCTGAATTAATAATAGTTTTTCTCTTTCTTTTAGTTACCATCATATCTTCTTTGTAGGCCACGTTTCTCTCTCATAAAGCAGATTATCTCCTTTTTAATTGGATTGGGTCTAATGAACTCAGATTGATTTGCTTCAGTTCCACTTTGAGGAACCACAATTATTCCCATCACCTCTGAAATAATGCCCTTTAGCTCTGTTAATTAGAGGTGGGATTGGTAACACTCCTCACACTCACACTGCCCTCACAATGGATCATGTCTGACCACCAGCAGGTACAATCCACTTTGCCCCACTGATGCAATCCATTCTTCAGTGATGTAGAGCATGACGCCATATTTAATTCATTTGCTCAAATATTCTCCCTTCTGGAAATTTTCCATATTTGCCTTGAACTGATCTTTTAAAAGTGGATTACCAGGCCAGATTAGCAAGCACTGTGAATGGATTTGGCAGCCTTAGGTGTGTGATCAAAGGGCTCATTCCCACAGCTCTGCCCCCATTCAGAACAGAAGAACTTCTTCCAGGAGCCAATTTATATGGACCCACCTCATGAAGACCTCTCATGTACTGTCAGTGTTAAAGAAGTTGGAAGGCAAAAAAGGGCAGAGCTGAGGATTATGGAAAAAGAAAGGAGAACTCTTAGCTTTCATTGGTTAATCAAATTTGTGAAAAAAAAGCATGACCAGAATATTTTCATGAGTGGTCACTTGGTGTCTGGCTTAGATTTTTGGCAACTGATTTGAATAATAGTTTATCATTTACAGTTTAATAAGTAGGAAAATTGTAGGACCTGGTAAATAATTTAAAACATATAGTTGTGTCAAAACTGTGCATGTAATTTTGACCTTCTTATATGGGTATTTTGATTCTTCACTTCTAAAAATTTGAATATTTCTCCCTATTTTAAATGTACTGCTGTGAAAATAAATTAATAGGTACCTGTAAAACTCTCAGCTATTTCAAAATTTTCTATGGGAAAAGTATGTTTACTATACTAACTGTGCAAAAAGAGCATATGACAGAGAAAGTCTGGCATTATTATAGGGTTAATTCATGAACCAAAGAGGAAAAAGCAAAGTAGTGAAGAGCATGAAGAGTTCATTCAGTGGGATGTGCCAAGCAAACATTCTCTAAAAAAAATTTAGTGAGCATCTAATTACAGCCGGATTATGTCATGGTGTACTAAATGGGCTAAAGTGGGACTGGACTTTAAGACTTCTGAAAATTTCATGGCTTAATTTACCTGTTATCTGATTTTTCTATTTAATCTACTTCTTTGATTTTTGTGGGTTTTTTAATGTTCAACACTAAAGTGTAAGTAAATGTAAGTTTCAGATGGAAATTAAATACATTTAGATTAGTTCCATTCCTTGCAACGTTATGGCTTCAATTATGTTGATGAAAGGCACTGGTGAGGACATCAGCAGTGTCTGCCTAAAGATTGTAAGCCACCATTTATACTGAAAATTCTGTTTCTCCATATATGCTTTCAGGTTAGCAATAGGTTTTTCAGACTATAAAGCCATGTCTGAGGTTACAGGTTGGTACCTTAGAATCCCTTTTGTTTATCTTCCTTTAAATATTCTGTCAAACAATTTTGTTGAAGCTAAAAAATTATGAGACTATTAAGGAGCATTTAGAGAAGCATGTTTGGGGTGGAGAACTACTTAGCAATACAGTTCAGATATTAAAATTATACACCATACATAACCAGGGAGCAAAAAACTTCAGTGTGAAATCTATTATCATTCAAACCTCTTTAACCTTGAATGCCAAGTGTGCCAATACTCTTGATCACAAATATTTTTAGAAAAAAATTCAACATAATATATGAAAAAACTCAAGAGTGTACTCACAAATGTTAGCTCTCAAGGGTAACATTTTTAGAAAAATAAGAAGAATAATATAGAGTCAAATGCATGTTTNGAAACTTTCCTTCCAGGAAGTCTCAGTGTAGGAAACAGCCACATTTTCTGGCCCTTCTCTGACTGCCCCAACCTGCCCCTTGCACTCTGGGACCTTGCCTTCCAGCTGTAGCTCAGAGCTGGAAGTGAAGGTAAATGACACTGATCTCTTCTTTGCAGTGACAGGATCCGAGGAGATGGCCTGAAATTGTGTCAGGGAAAGTTTGGATATTAGAGAAAGGAAGGTGAAGAGGGTGGTTGAGCACCGGAACAGGCTCCCCAGGGAAGTGACCACAGCACGAACCTGGCAGAGTTCAAGAAGCATTTGGACAACGCTCTCAGGCACTTGGTGTGACTCCTGGAATGTTCTGTGCAGGGCCAGGAGTTGGATTCAATGACCCTGGTGAGTCCCTGCATAAATCAGCTTCTTTTGTGATTCTGTGATTATGTGATAAGAGCAAGATGACCCAGCAAGAGAGAAGCAAATGAGTCTCCAAGTCTCTAATCATGAAACTCAGGAAGATAAGGATATTAATATGTGGGAATTATCCTACCCTATTCAGAATAACCTACATCCTTGCCATCACATGTACATGCTTTTGCTTTCTTCAGGGAGAGCTAAATCAGCACTGGTAAAGAAAGAAAGAAAGATTAAAATTGACCTGAATGCCATCCACTGATGGACAAAAACTGCTTGGAGGTTTTTTGCTTACAAGTGAAGGGATTTGGTTAACTGTTAATAAATTGCTGTGTTGGTGGTTCTATGGTGATAGGAAAAAAGTTCTGAGAATAGATGCTGGACAGCTAAGAAGAGAACAGTTAGGAGTGTCCCTATTTTAGAAAATCTGCTTTCAAAGACAACTATTTATTTTGTTAAAAGCTCTCAATTAGATTTATGATTCCAGTGCTAAGTGAAAAGGTTAATATGATAACATATACTGCTATGGATATTGATAGCAAAATGTACATTCTAATTTCAGATTATTCTCCCAGATAACTTGATTATTACCATAAATAAATTGCAGGCTTTATTGGAATTTTTAACCATTCTATCCAAAAAGTTAGAATTAAAAAAAAATTAAAAAACACTGCTGAATTTTATTCATGCCTGTTGCTTCATGTGCTATTGCTGTTTTGTAAAAATTATGTGACTATTTTGGAGTTCCACAAATTTCTTTGTATTTCCTTTGTTTCCATGGCAATAGACTAAATCAGGACATTCTTAATCACAGCATATGGGAAGCTACAGCCAAATTTGAAAAGCTGTTCTTGATATAATCTTTCTGTACAAATTATTACCTTGAAGTCAATTATGGGAAATTATTAAACTTAGTTGAATAAGAGCATTAAAATTGAAGTGGTCCAGGGGGACAGATCAATGGTAGGAGAAGGAGGAACTGGTAGCATTTTTATGTAATGATTCAGAAGCAAATATTTATGTCTTAATCTTCAAAAGATTTTGTTTAAGTCTATCCTTGTACAGACTAACCTGAATCTGCCTAACCCTCTAGGGAACTAAATTCATTTCAATTTATGTGGACAAAGCCATGTACATATCAATTCCTATCCCAGCTAACAAACCTTTCACCAATACAAAGCCAAATCCCTGAAGGCCAGGAAATATAACTTTTGAATATGGTGTTTTTTTCATCTTTCACCCTGCTTTCATATCTACAACAACACAGGCAAAGATACATCCTGTTACAGGGAAACTATGGTTCAACTCTTTACATCCAAAAAGAAGGAGATGAAGGGGATTATAGTCCTCTACCAGCAATATCAAACTATTGAAGGACCTAATTTTATTTTTTACAGGTAAAATCAATGTGGCAGCACCCACCCTGAGTGAGAAGGAAGCACTGCTGAGTGCTGGAGTTTGAGAAAGAGGTGCAGAGACAGAGCTCCAGCAGGTGGTTTCCCTGTACAATGCTTTGTTTATTTCCAGCTGATATCTACAGACCAGCCGTACCTCTCACAGGTACAGTGCTACACTGCAGCGTTACACCCAGCTCAGAGGACTTGTTGATACTTGACTGGTCTGAACAGCTTTCAAAGGAGAAACTGTGAAAGCCTAAAAGATCCTACAGTCTGACATGAAGTCTGAGATATTTGAGCTCAATAATGAAATTCATGTTTCCTTTCCAGTCATGAGCCACAGAACTTGAATGGCTGTGTATAAAATGGGCAGAAACATCTAATAAATGCTTATTGTCCAGTTCCTCCCAGAAGATCCATGGGAGAATGTTGAGAATGTTGGCTTGTCCACCAACAGGCGTGGCCTGACTCTTCAGGGTTGTGAATCATGATGATTGGTAACCTATACTACAGGAAAACAGTGCCACAGACACTGCTAAAATCCTTCTCCTCTTTATTTTCCACTGATTACCTTCATTTCACCCAACTCTACACCAATGCTTCAGCTATTAGGACTTGACACTTGTTTCAGAGATATTAGTCCTACTCTTAACAAAATTATCACAAAGGTTTGTAACAAGCATTAGAAAACCTAAATTCTTCTGGGATTCAGGCAGAGAGAATGGAATGTACTCACTGTCAGAGACACCTACTAGAGATTTTCCTGTACTATCAGGATTCTTTGAGGACACTGAGAGAGCAGGCTGGAGAAATTACCTAATATGGATGCATATTTGATTAAAAAGGTTAAAAAGAGTTCCAGCCCTTCATTCTATTTGCATTAGGAGAGAGCAACTTCCAATGAACTCCTGTCCTGATGTTAGGTTATGGCATGGAGCAGGTTAAGCTGTTGGAAATACATGATATAATCAAGTACAGCTAGTTCAGTTCTAGCAGGGGATAAATATTTTTGCTCTCTGAAAGAAGGTCATATGCAGTCTCAAGAAATGTGCAATTTCCAATGAAGAAAGGCTGTGAAAGACAGTTTTAGGGGGCACAGAATGTTGATTTCCAGTAGTCACAGAAAGTCTCATTGTCTCTTCCAAAGTATATTTTATAGTTTGAAAATTCCTAGGTGTTAACCCTCTCAGGTTCAGATGAGAAATCTTGTGGGTAAAAGATGGGAAAGCTTAATACTGCTCTATATCATGGAGATACATTTCAATGTTGTTATGATGCATAGCCATATAAATTGAAGGCTGGGCCCCAAAAACACCAACTTTACCCATAGAAATGTTGCTTTGATTAAAATAGAAATTTAGGTCCTCATCCTGAAGGACAGACCTGTGATGGACTTTCAGTGTCAAGAAATTCAACTATCAAGTCTAGCTATCCAGAAGGAAAATAAATATAGAGCACAGAATTTAAAACTCACATTTGTATTTAAAACTCACTTTGGCTGAATTTCAGACAGTTTGATTTTATCAGTTTACATATAATATTCATTTAAAATTTACAAAAAATACCTTCACTTTCCAAAACTTTCATTTAGTTTCATTTATTTACCAGTCCTAATGCATTACAAGCAATTTTGAAGTTGATTCTTCATAAGCAGTCACAGAGCTTCCCACATTCACTGCTAATGTTCATTGTNTGAAGGCCAGGAAATATAACTTTTGAATATGGTGTTTTTTTCATCTTTCACCCTGCTTTCATATCTACAACAACACAGGCAAAGATACATCCTGTTACAGGGAAACTATGGTTCAACTCTTTACATCCAAAAAGAAGGAGATGAAGGGGATTATAGTCCTCTACCAGCAATATCAAACTATTGAAGGACCTAATTTTATTTTTTACAGGTAAAATCAATGTGGCAGCACCCACCCTGAGTGAGAAGGAAGCACTGCTGAGTGCTGGAGTTTGAGAAAGAGGTGCAGAGACAGAGCTCCAGCAGGTGGTTTCCCTGTACAATGCTTTGTTTATTTCCAGCTGATATCTACAGACCAGCCGTACCTCTCACAGGTACAGTGCTACACTGCAGCGTTACACCCAGCTCAGAGGACTTGTTGATACTTGACTGGTCTGAACAGCTTTCAAAGGAGAAACTGTGAAAGCCTAAAAGATCCTACAGTCTGACATGAAGTCTGAGATATTTGAGCTCAATAATGAAATTCATGTTTCCTTTCCAGTCATGAGCCACAGAACTTGAATGGCTGTGTATAAAATGGGCAGAAACATCTAATAAATGCTTATTGTCCAGTTCCTCCCAGAAGATCCATGGGAGAATGTTGAGAATGTTGGCTTGTCCACCAACAGGCGTGGCCTGACTCTTCAGGGTTGTGAATCATGATGATTGGTAACCTATACTACAGGAAAACAGTGCCACAGACACTGCTAAAATCCTTCTCCTCTTTATTTTCCACTGATTACCTTCATTTCACCCAACTCTACACCAATGCTTCAGCTATTAGGACTTGACACTTGTTTCAGAGATATTAGTCCTACTCTTAACAAAATTATCACAAAGGTTTGTAACAAGCATTAGAAAACCTAAATTCTTCTGGGATTCAGGCAGAGAGAATGGAATGTACTCACTGTCAGAGACACCTACTAGAGATTTTCCTGTACTATCAGGATTCTTTGAGGACACTGAGAGAGCAGGCTGGAGAAATTACCTAATATGGATGCATATTTGATTAAAAAGGTTAAAAAGAGTTCCAGCCCTTCATTCTATTTGCATTAGGAGAGAGCAACTTCCAATGAACTCCTGTCCTGATGTTAGGTTATGGCATGGAGCAGGTTAAGCTGTTGGAAATACATGATATAATCAAGTACAGCTAGTTCAGTTCTAGCAGGGGATAAATATTTTTGCTCTCTGAAAGAAGGTCATATGCAGTCTCAAGAAATGTGCAATTTCCAATGAAGAAAGGCTGTGAAAGACAGTTTTAGGGGGCACAGAATGTTGATTTCCAGTAGTCACAGAAAGTCTCATTGTCTCTTCCAAAGTATATTTTATAGTTTGAAAATTCCTAGGTGTTAACCCTCTCAGGTTCAGATGAGAAATCTTGTGGGTAAAAGATGGGAAAGCTTAATACTGCTCTATATCATGGAGATACATTTCAATGTTGTTATGATGCATAGCCATATAAATTGAAGGCTGGGCCCCAAAAACACCAACTTTACCCATAGAAATGTTGCTTTGATTAAAATAGAAATTTAGGTCCTCATCCTGAAGGACAGACCTGTGATGGACTTTCAGTGTCAAGAAATTCAACTATCAAGTCTAGCTATCCAGAAGGAAAATAAATATAGAGCACAGAATTTAAAACTCACATTTGTATTTAAAACTCACTTTGGATTAATTTCAGACAGTTTGATTTTATCAGTTTACATATAATATTCATTTAAAATTTACAAAAAATACCTTCACTTTCCAAAACTTTCATTTAGTTTCATTTATTTACCAGTCCTAATGCATTACAAGCAATTTTGAAGTTGATTCTTCATAAGCAGTCACAGAGCTTCCCACATTCACTGCTAATGTTCATTGTAATTACTACAGAAACTATTAAATATGCTTGAATGGGAGAGTATCACTAAGCTTCCCCCCTACAGAAAGATTTGTCTGTGACATCTGGAGCCTGGTTTAGAGCCTTTTGATTGGATATCATTAACCGTGTGATAGACTTGTCAGCCTCAAAATCAAGAAATTCACATCCTCCTTCCCTTCCTGATTCTTTCCAAGGAGATTCCATAAATATTATTTCTCTCTGAAATGTTTTTTATACAGTTTTTCATTCTAATTTTCCTTCAGCCATCCCAGACTCTCAAATAGGATTCTCTGCTACCTGTATCTCTTTTCCTTGAGAAGAGCTCCAGCTGTTGTTGTTATCCTGAACCACTTCCCAGCTGGTTTTATAACTTGCTTTGCCTCCACCAATGCCTCTCTCTAAAGAAGCTGCATCTCATAACACATCTCTCTAAGACTGGACCCTAGGTGGACCCAGACTGTGCTGTGAAAGATATTTTCTAATGATTTACTAGAAATTAAATCAGGTGGAGGCAGGGAAATAGGAGTATGGTAATATGGAACCATTATGCAACACAAAGACTAAAACAGATTAAAATCAAATATACAAAGTAAGAAAAACACCACAAGATGTTAATTACTATTCAAACAGAGCTGGACTTTTCTATAAATAACTTTTTTTATGAGGGAATGGAGTAAAACACTTTTTATTTAAAATAGGACAGGGAGCTAAGGTGTATGGCAGGAGTTCATCTGACATTCCCATCCATGAGCAAACATCACTTTCCAGTTGCTGGAATGCACTGCTATATATTGGGGTGGGATCAAGGAAGGGATTAAAAATAAACTTAAAAGAATAAATCCTTCTCATGCTAACATAGGCAGTGAAAGTGTTTGTTTCTCTGTGTTGACTGTAAAGGCAGATCACAGCAATCAGCTCAGGTGCTGGTGTCTGTATTGCAGTACAGAAAGTAAAGTGAGCTGAGTGTCTGGGAATCATTTCACTGTCTTCAGGACATTTCTTTAAATTCCTTCAAGCTATTTAATATTCAAAAGTTCTTTCTTATTTCAAACAGAATTAGAAGGGAACAAAAAAGACTAAGTCAGAGGAAAATTGTGTTATTGTGTCATTTCTAAACACATATTTTTGTATCAATACTAAGGGGAACTTTCTGAAAATCTTCCCTTGTTTTTGCTTTATAGTTTATAATCTTCCTTTAATCTTGTCGTACTGAAGATTAGGAGATTAAATTGTCCATATTAAGATAATCAGAATATTTTTTTAATTGAGCCCATTATATTTTTCCTACTTGCAACAGATCTGTGTTTTTCAGAGATCAAGGAAGGACAAAAGACTAGGGAGACAGAAAGCAGGTACCAAGTCATTTCAAGGCACATCACTGATAAACAATACATTTAAGGGAAAGGTATATTTATTTTTCTATCATGATGGTGTTCTCATTGTTTTGATAGTGCATGCACTTATGCAATTTACAGAGTAATTTTATGCTTGTTAGTAGAGATGAGATAAACCTGATGGGAGAAAAAGGGAACACCAAAGCTCTTCCCAAAGTGCAGTCTAAATTCTGAATATTATCTAACCATTTATATGGTTCTGATATTATACATTTCAACTGCATGAAAGGATTACCCTTTAGATCTTAACCCACTGATTCCCCTGTTAGATTGATCAGATTTGCTACTGACTGAGCTGTATAAAAGCAGCTATGGCTCTTGTTTTCAGGTCTTGGCCATGCTGTAGCTCTGTAAAATGTTGATGGTGAATACCTGTAATAACAATGACCTATTTAATGGGGAAAAAAGAAAGTACTAACAATGAGACCTAGAACATGCCTTTGGTGGTGATAAACATATACCATATTTCTTTCCCTTTATTATCTTGTAGGAGGAAACAAATACAGAGTTGTTAAACTATCATCCCCTGTCCAACAGCCTCATCCTGTGGCTAGCACATGGTTTGAAGTCTATGAACCACATGAATAATAATTGCTTTGGCCCTTAGTATTGTGATACAGCATCAAAAAAACCTGTTCTCTTTTTGTCCCTTTAGGATGTCCTCATGAGCAAATATGAAACCAAAAAGCAGCACAGCAGATTGACTGGATAAGGATCTGAACCCCACCCACAGAATTCCTCTGCACCTGGGATGAGGCAAACCTGGCTGTGTGGACACACTGGGGAATGAGAGGCTGGAGAGCAGCCCTGCAGAAAGGGACCTGGGTGTCCTGGTCTATGGAAAGTTAAATATGAATCAGCAGTGCCCTGGCAGCCAGGAGTGCCAGCCCTGTCCTGGGGGCATCAGGGACAGCATGGCCAGCAGGGCAAGGGAGGGATTGTCCTGCTCTGCTCTGGGCTGGGGAGGCCTCAGCTGGAATGCTGAGGGCACTTTGGGGTGCCACAATATATAAAAGACATCAAACTATGAGAGAGTGTCCCAAGGAAGCCATAAAGATGGTGAATGGCCTTGAGGAGAAGCTGTGTGAGGAGTGGCTGAGGTCACTTGTTCTGTTCAGCCTGGAGAAGAGGAGACTGAGGGGAGCCCTCACTGCAGTCACAGCTTCCTGTGAGGGGAAGAGGAGGAGCAGGTACCAATATCATCACTCTCATGACCAGTGACAGGGTTTGAGGAAATGGCACAAAGCTGAATCGGGGTTAGGTTGGATATCAGGAAAAGGTTCTTTACCCACAGTGTGCTTGGGCATTGGAACAGGCTCCCCAGGGAAGTAGCCACAGCACCAGCCTGACAGAGTTCAAGAAGACTTTAGACAATGTTCTCAGGCACGTGGTGTGATTCTTGGGGTGTTCTGCACAGAGCCATCAATGATCCTGATGGGTCCCTTCCAATTCAGCATATTCTATGACTCTATGACCATGCATCAGGATCTCAGAAAGGAACCTCTTATTTAAAGACTTAAACAAAAATATAAATCCCTAGCAATAAGTAAAACATGTAAGTAAGGTGTTCATCACTGGTGTGTTGCCACAGCTGGAATATCTGGCTAAACATTGTTGTCATCTTTCTCCCTCAGCTTGGTGCAGAAATATTGTACCTACATTACTGAACACTTGCAACATCTGGTTTTACCAGGTCTCACTAACTTTAACAGCAATTGTGTGCACAATTCCATCAGTAAGCAGCTTTGAAAAGTTCACATTTCTGTGGGTAACATGTTTTTTTCCTGAAAGCTGAGTGGGTCCCAGCACACAGGTCAGCCAGCTCTGTTACTGGCTATCGTTCCTAGCAATCCTATCTGCTACAATTGGAAAGCACCCACCTAGAATTATGAACTGCATGGAAGATGATTTTAACATGCATTTTCCAGTGGGTTTTTATGAAGTGATCTGAAGAGGAAACCATTAATTCAGCCAGAGATTAGCAATAGCAACCGCACTACTGAGGGCAGCATCAAGGATCCCTTCCTTCCCAGCAGCCTGGCACAGACAGCCATGTGGAACTAGAGAGCCTTTTCTGCATCTTTAAAAAGCCTTTCATTTTTCTTTTGTGCATGTGTCCTCGGTGTTTGGTATTATAAATGAGCAGCCTGTGACCACCCCTCCTCTTGGCAGGGCTCTCATGTAGCGCCGCAGAGCGCCGGCACCGCCGAGCTCCTGCTCCCCTGACCTGTGCCCACCGAGATTACCGACGCACATTATTTCTCTGTGCAGCTCTTTCACCTCTCCCTGCAACCATTTCCTACACAGACACAGAATTTATATAAAAGGCTTTCCTCAGCTTTCATCAAATCTAGGTTGCAGGCCTATTTCGTAACATTAATTCTCTCCCTCACCAACCGCCACATCAATTCAGTACTTTATAAACTATTTCAGGGATCCGATTTATCAGGCCTGACAGAGCTTCACACTGAAATAAACAGCACTGCCTCTGCTGAGCTCGCTCAGTGGCTCCTATTTATCATTATTTAATTCAAGGGCCTAAAATTCTCTGACATTATTAATAGTAAGATGAATCACTGGAAAACTACAGAATCTGTGACCAACGAGGCTGAAATAATCCATTTTGGTGAAAATGTCTACGTGGAATTGCATTCCCTGATGGGTAGCTGCTCTGTCATTAGCAGCTCCATATGCATGGGTGGTAAAGAACTGAAGCATGAAGTCCCCAAAGAGTGGGATACTTCAACTGCCATTCTCTTCCCAGCACTTAACACCAAAGCAGAAAATAAGGGAATGCAGCACAGCTCTAATGCCTCTGTCAGTTGAATTTAAATGTACTAATTTAATCCTTTTTGTACTTGATTAACTTTAACTTGTCTGAGGTTGAACTTTTGTGTTAACTGGACCTGCAAATCCATTAGTTCATTATGAGGACTGTATTACTTAGGCACCTTGATGAGAGATAATCAGCTGCCTGGAATGTATATGAGCACTTGCTGCCTTAATTTGGCACCTCATTAGTGATATTTTTCAATTTTGTTTAAATGAAAGGGATTGCACTGGGAGTTTGTCTGGGGTTTGCAATTTCCTTTATGAATAGCCAGCCTTATTCAGCAACTGTACAACACAGTAAGAAGTTAAGAATTACAGAATTGGTTTGGTTCTCTGTCAGGAACTTTCTGGGAACCTAAGGTAGCTGGAGAGGCAGACCCTGAACTCTTTTCTCCAGGCAATGAATGCTGTCAGACCACCTCCCTAACAGAGGACCTTGACAAATAGAAGTGTTTTGTAAAATTACTTTAAAAATTAAAAATTTAAGAATTTATTATCCAAAGTAATAATAATAAAAAGTATACCTTCAAAAACATTTAAATATTTTTATTTCCCCTTCCAGAGAGGAAATTTCTAATTGCTGTTTTGTTATTCATTATCACTCCCTTGAATTTTGGCAGTTGACTTCCTTATTAGTGCTTGGACAGAGATTGTAACTTTTGAAAAGAACAATCAAAAACAAAGGACCAAGCAGACAAGAAATTTCCTACTGAAGAATTCATGCAACTATTCTTGGGTGGGGAATTACCTCCTAAACAATTAATTGTTCACCTGAATTAGAACTCCCAGAGCTGAAATGCATCTTCACCTCCTCCCAGGGTCTGTCTTCAGGCAAAAGTCTGTCTAAATGACATAACCAGTTTGGCTTTCTCTGCTTTACAGTTTCCCAGTGTTATTTTAACAGTGTGACATCCCCAAACACCTGCAGCATCATCCTTTCCAATCCCAGGGTGTACAACCCCTTCAGCGCCGTGGTATGGAAACATTCTGGAATGTTGCAACACAGCTTCCTGTTATTTCAGATGCTTTGAGCTGAAAAGATGCAAAACCAGTATGAACATCTGAGCACCAATTTACAAGGCAGGGGGTGAGCAAAGCCAAAGGACACACAGCACTGGTGAAATCAGTCTGCTCTAGGGACAATTATCCTTTTAGCAATGTAGTCACTCCATGCTATTTGGTCTTGTCTCTTGGAAGCAATGATTGTCTTCTGAGCCGCTTTATTTTGTAATAAAATGATACCCTGAGAGAGACCATGATTTGGACTCTTTCCCCAAAATCTCAAAAAAGAAGTCAAGTTCTGGACTTTCATATCACACCCCACCACAATGCAGATCACAGATAGCCACAATTTTATGTTATGTTTTCCAGATTACTAATCTGGGAAATATGCTCTGAGTGTTTCTACCAAGTCAGGATCTTTTGGTAAAATACAGAACTATTTAGTTTAATTATACATCTTCAGATGCAGAAAGTTGAGCAACATCAAGATCTATGATTTTTTTCCTTTCTTCTGGGGGGAAATAAAAAATAGAAGTTTGGGAATTTCATTAATATACCAACTTAGGCTTTGTTATTAGGCTTTGTATTAAGCTTATGTTATCATATGAGAAGTATAATTACTTAAACTTACAACAACTTTTAGTATTAAGTCAGACACCTTTGTGAAGTAGAATTAACTGAGCTGCTGGGGACTTCTCTGTTCTCAAGTGTTGTCTAAAGGAGAATTTCATGGAATCACAGAATAGTCTGGGTTGGAAAACTCCTTAGAGATCACCTAGTCCAACACCTCCTGCAGTCAACTGAACCAGGTTTCTCAGGGCTCTGTTTTCAGGGATGAGGCATTTACCACCTCTCTGGGCAATGTGTGCCAGTGTTTCAACACCATCATTGGAAAAAATTTCTTCCTTACATCTACTCTAAGTCTAAACTTTTTCAGTTCTATCCATTGTCCCATGAATTATTTGCAAATGTTTTATTCCTAGACTTTACAGGTCATAATAATTTATTTGGTTTCTGCTGAATTTGGGGTTGGATCCCACTAGTTCAATCCACCATCCATCCCTCCCCACCTCAGGGAGCCCAGTCTGGGCTCCCTGAGCAGTGGTGTCAGGTGCACAGAGGGGCAAAAAGCTGTAAAAGCAGAGCAAGAAGCACATCCAGGCAGGGCATATTTCCAGGTGTAAATCAATAGGTCACAAAGTCCCAGTTAATGATTTTCAAAACATGTTATTAGTAAGATTGGAAGTAGGACCCAATGAATTTATTAGCTGTGTTTTCATGTGCTGTTGCTATCATCAATTCAAAGAAACACAAATTCCTGATATTAACACCTCATGTATGGGAAACGCACTCTTTGTACAATATAGAACACTGTTGAAGAACTCCATTTTGATTTCTTATAGGTAGGAAAATAATTCTGGTAATAATGTGTAAAAGGTGGACTTTTGACTTCAATAATGAACCACTGAATTCCCAAAAGTAGTTTAGCCTGGATGAAGATCCACATTCTACCTGATTTTAACCAACCAGTTCATTAATACTTCTGCGACTTACATGCAAACTATGGAGCCTTCTACAATTTCTCTTATCACCAATTAGGCTAATCCCTTTCCCACCCTGGAGCTTTTGGAACATGCACATTAGTGGTAACTGCAGGAGCAGTTTAAGGTGAGACAATTACTGTTAGTGTAGAGGCTCAGTGAATGTCTCAGTGAACACAATTGTAACTATGTCTATTTATAAAATTCTCTCACTATTTAATTAGGGGTGGGATTTTTCTTCTCCTTTAATTTCTCTCTTAAGGAATGCAAGGCTAACTCCTTAAAACACAGGGAAGGAAGGGATTGTGTGGAGTTGCAGAGAGGATACCCACAGCAAGAATTTACAGGCAGCTGTTAACTACAGTGCAGTAAATTGTGCAGGTTTTGTCACAGCTCTGTGTTGCCATTATTCATAAAAATTAGGTAGGGAGGGTTTTATTACCAAATAATTGCTTACAATGTTCTATGTCCAGGCAATGGCATTCAGTTTGACACATAGCAGACCAGTCACCGATGAGGTGGAAAAAAAAGATTACAACATGGAAAGTATCTTGGGGCTGGTTTGGTCTGTCAAGGATCTGTTCTTCTGCATGTGAATCCCTGTTAAGCTGTGTGAATGAAGGAAAAGACTTCTACTCCTCTTGGTCTTTTTTTGATGAACATTCAAAACATGTTTGGGTCTTTTTTCCCAGTTTTTGGATAATATCACAATAGGCCCATCTTTTCCCTTGTACCAAAACAAGCAGTACAGCTGTAATCTCATTAATAACCAAAGCTGGTTCACAACCAGTTCCCAGTGCCAGTGCCTAGCTCTGCCTGCTCTCCTGACCTGACTGTGGGCTGGGGATGGAGTTTGTTTTCCTTGGGATTGCTGGAGACCCAGCACAAAACACTCCTCTGTCACAGATTGCCCTCAGAAC
>WBNQ01061960.1:0-46955 GCA_013401375.1 Spizella passerina
TTTTGTTTCTTATCACCTGCTGTCCCCAAAGTCAGCACAAAGCCAGGTAACAAATTTAAGTGCACCTACATAAATTCAAAGCAATCATCTCTGGGGAATCAGCAGAGTTCTTCTTCATTTAGATGATTTCATGGTTTCCACCTGATTTAAGTAAATTTAAAGAAGCAAAATAAAATGTTCATCTATTAGCCACCATCATCACCAAACCAGTAACTAAATCAAAGGAGGCTGGTTGGAGCTCAGCAATCCCATTGAGTCCCATAAAATGAATGTATTTTCTTAAATATGGTGACAAAAGACAGCTGTAGATGCAAATAAGAAAGTAGGACAAGCATTAAGCATAACTTAACTTGCAGCATCATGTTGATAAGCCAACACTTTTGCTGCTGGTTTTCGATGCTTTTCCCTCTAAAGAGTCCTGTAGCTGCCTTTACCCTGGCATTCCATTACTGCCTATTTGTAGCTGGGCTCTGTGACTACAACTGCACATACAAGGGTACTTCTTCCACAATCATCTCTCTGTCCTGTAATCAACAACAGCTTCCTTCACAGATGACCTGGTCACTGATCATGCTCCCTTATGTATATGCAAAACCTTTGTGGACGAACCTTTGCAATAATTACTGTGTTGTAAAAAAAGAACCATTTTTGGATAAATGGTATTCAGCAGGGTTAAAAAACATCCCAAGCAGCAGCTGACATCATCAGCATTTTTCAGCTCTCACCAGTGCTCAGTGTGCTATACCAGGTATAACCCAGGAGAAAAACCAAGCAAACCATGTGATAGCTGAAGATGTCTTTTGCAAATGCTTTGAAACAAATAAACCCAGAATATTTTTTAGAACCCACAAAAAGTGCATTATTTATTAGCACCGATTCCCTCAGCCAGAGATTACACCTGGATCTTAACCCCCAATTCCCTATGATCTCTGTGTTTATTCTTCCTTGAGAATGAAATGCATTTGCAAAGCAGAATGAGGAAGATTTTCTGATGTTGGTCTCGTCATGGACCAGGCTGGGCTCTAGGGTGTGAGTCAGGCAACCTTCCCCCTGCTCCCTACTTGGTCATCTTTATGGTCTATCTAGAAAGAAAAACATCTCTTCTTAAGCACAATGTCTAACAGGACTGGAAAGCAAAAACAGGGTTTAATATAATGTACCTGTGACAAATAGTTTATTTCGTTTCCAGGAGAGTCCGATCTTCCCAATGACAGGCAAGGGAAACTGATGAACTAAAATAAAAGTGGGATAACAGATACAAAACTGTTGCAGACTTAGCTTAAAAGTTTTCCTAGGCTAAGACAGGTCCTTCTTATTTGACACTACTCTGGGAGTAGAGAAGGGGTATCTATACAGGATGTCAAACGCTACTCTCTCTCCTTACATGTGTTGACTTTAATCCTCAGAAATCTGTGAAGGTCCAGATTCTGAACATTTCTGTAATGCCTCTTAGCGCCTC
This sequence comes from Spizella passerina, assembly GCA_013401375.1. Classification (NCBI taxonomy): domain Eukaryota; kingdom Metazoa; phylum Chordata; class Aves; order Passeriformes; family Passerellidae; genus Spizella; species Spizella passerina. Next base: position 1,460 of record WBNQ01061960.1, read on the forward strand.
AGTTTCCTCATCCATTTTCTGTTAGCACATTATTGTTTCTTATACAGCAATAGCGCCTAGAGAAACAGTGCCTAAAGGCCACCAGCCTCAGCATTCCATGGTGCCTTGGTAAGATATGGAAAATTACAGTCTCTGCACCAGACATATAACAATGTAATTGTTTATCTTCATTATAGCCCTCTCATTGAGCCTAATGCTTCTCAAGTGCTTAGAAAGCCTGCAGTGAAAGGTGGGTTGTAAATGCAAGAAGTGGTACCATGGATAATAGATTACTGTGATTGAGGTAAAATCACAAACAAATATAACGCGTGGTGCATTAAAAGTAAAGAAAAAGCCAAGGATTTAGTAATCAGCTATCATCAAACTAAAGAAAAATATCTCTCTCTCCAAGGAGTCTGGCTACAAAGTGATGGGTGGACTTCAGTTCAAAAGTTCAATTATACAATTTCAGATTCAAAGGAAACTTCAACTCAGCTATTGCCTGGTGATACGATTACTGAAACCTTGAAGGAAGGAAATTGAGTTTGAGCTGAGTGTAGGAGCAGTAATTTACCAGGTGGAGTAGTCAGAAAACATTAACCCTGTAAATGCCGTTGGCAAAGCAGAGTTGATTAATGCACCAATGTCTTATTTCTGAAGGCAACAGTCAATTTCTAACTCATAACACAGAAAAAGTACGTTTTCAACTTAAGGAATTGAGTTCTGTCCAAAGCCTAAGGAAAATTTCTCTATCTTGAATATCTGATAGAAGAATTACTGTCCTGATCTAGTCAGAAGTCCATCTAATCCTGGCTTCCCAATAGCAGTAAACAGCATCACCAATTTTGGAAGAAGAAAAATAAATCTTTTAATAGTTTTGCTGTTATAACTTGCCCCAGTGAATCCCCTTCTTATATAGGTCATAAATCAATTTATGCCCTAAGTTACCAAGCTGTTGGCATTGTCAAAGTCTTTTTTCACTGTTGTGGTTGGCAGCTAAAATTCAATTTTTGCTATGATACTCATGGGTAGTCTTCCTGTCCACCTTGCTAACATCAAACCTTGACATTTAAGTGTCTGCCTTCATGTAAGCGCATGATTAAAACTGATTTCATTTTGCATTTGCATGGCAAATTTCTACCTGCAATGCTAAAAGTGTCTACATTGGCATTGATTTTACCTTCTATCCAAGCTGGAACAGAGCAATGATTGCAATAATCTACTTCAACATCCCACTTAAAACACTGTATATTGGTTTTACTTACCAGCTGAGCATCTGATCCAATATCTCATCCCTGAGCCAAGGATTTGCTTCCACCCAGTCATGGACATAAAAGCTCCTTATCCCCAACATTAAAAAGCCAGTAGGTTTAGATTGAACACAAGGAAGAAATCTTCTGTGCTGAGGGTGGTGAGACACCGGCACAGGCTGCCCAGAGAAATTGAAACTTCCCTGGAAGCGTTTAAAGCCAGGTTGGATGGGGCTCTGAGCAACCTGGTCTAGTAGAACAGGTCCCTGTCCATAGCAGGAGGCTTTAACTACATTTTTTCAAAAAGATTGCTTTCAACCCAAAGAATTTTATTATTATATTTCTGATTATTATTTAATATTCCATTCATTATGTGAAACTCTGGTGTACAGTATTTTATTCTTGAATACTAGCTGTCCAGCCACAGTAGGGGAGGACAACTGGCATAAGATGAGCCTAAATTTTCTTACTCAATTGGTTGCCTGTGCAAGTGATGAAATTCTCTGCTTAAGTCCAACTTTGAAGTCTCTCCACAGTAGTTTGTAAAAAGGACATTTCAGAATTTATTCTGAATCACAGAATGCCAGATTGAAAGGCACCTCAACAAACATCTGATTCAACATTTCTTGGGAAAATCATGGTTTAGACAATATGGCCCAGCACCGTATCCAACCAAATCTTGAAAGTATCCAGTGTTGGGATAAAATCCTGATTTTTTTTCCCCACATGATCTACAAGAGTCCCCTTTGTCAGGAGAAGCAGCTGGAAAACAGTCAGGACATACCATGGTCTCTCAATATGTCACTGTGTGTCCTGGTTACATAACTGAGTCTTGATGCTATTTACTGCAAGTGGGGAAGTCCAAGCAGATCTTGGAATGCCCAGCCCCTGGGACACACAGATTTAAACATCTTGTGCTACTGCAGGCGTTTCAGGGGTCCACCTGCCAGCCCAGAATCCGCTGGTTCCCTGTGGATTGCAGCACATCTGCCAGCCTCTGCAGGAGCTGTGGATGCTGTGAGAGGTCTCAGACAGCACCTCATGCAAGGCCACCAGCTCTGTAGGTCAGGATTCGAACACAATGTGTGAACAAACCGCAAAGGGCAGCAGACCTGACCCACCACTGACCAAACGCGCTTTCTTCAGCACTGAGATTTAGCTCTCCCAAAATGAAGAGATAAGGCTCAGCAGATCCTGTGGGAATTAACTGTATGACCCCTTGAAGATGACAGCCTGGGGCAGTGACCACACCTTTGATGCCAGAGGAACTGCCAATGCAAATAAATCCCAAACTGTTGGCGAACATGGAACTCAAGGAGAAAAGCTCTTAATCTCACTAGACAGCCGGGATAAACATTTATAAAGGAAACATTTTCAAAAGGCTAGGCAGATTATAAAGGCACCAGGAGTCACTGAAATCTTGTTAAACATTGTTCACTGCATTACTTTAGATTTTAGTTTGAACTTACACTGTCAGATAAATTCCATTTATCTCCTGAATGCTTTTCTCACTGTGTTTGTTGTTTGTTGCTAAGAATTGGAAACTTCACTGAAGATTTACATTTCGTCCTTGATCAAGACAAAGATAATGTTCAGCTTCAATCATTCTAAGGCACCTTTCTGGGTTTTTTTCACTTTTCTGGGTCAGTGTTTCTTGGTGTGACACTGAAAATACAGGCTGTGGTGTTCAACCCTTAGTGTAGGAGAGAAGAATGTTCTTACAGGAAAGGGACTGAATGAATCCCCAAAGAGAAAAACTCTCTTCAACAATTCCATAGACTTCCAGCCTGACCTTGGGAAAACTACATTTACTCTCCTCGTGGATCTATAAAATAAGGAAATAAATGCTTTTTCTTCCCCTTCTGCTGACCTTGCCTTTTCCTACATAAAAGGCCAGCCACAGTGGGAACAAATTTTAGTCAAGGCTCCTAATCATTCTTTGAATACAGCCTGTCATGAATTATCAACATTGTGGTAAATTTGGTGATTTAACCAATGCAATAGCTCCACTATAATACAGAAACATAAATACCTAAATGATATTTTTGGAAGAGCTGTAGAAGAATTCCCTTGAGCACTCCCACACTTCCATTTGCTATCCTATCTCACTTGTCATTAATTACAAACTAATGAATGCCATTTTCTGTTCTGCATTGATACTTTACTTTCTCCTCCTGTGGGGCCATCAACCAGCACTGAAGAACGTGTGCAGACTGACAGCATTTATCTATGCCATCTCACAAAGCTCAGCTTTTCAGATAAAACAAGACTTTATTACAAAATAACCCCTCTTTCCAAAAACCAATTTCACTGATAATCCCTTCAGTTAGGTGCATTCTGAACTAGAAATTAATTTTACCCATACTCTTACTTAAATGATGATAAGGATGACCACATGCCCTGTGACATTTACCCCAGCCCCTGTACATTTTCCTGACGTGCTAATACCATCTTTTCACCCAAACTATCCTTAAGTAAGTCTGGTTTCCTGCATATTTTGCCTCCTTGGCCATACAGAGAAGATTATTTTGCTCCAAATTCTTTGTTATAAATTATGTTTGAGGCAATGGAGTGATTTATAGCAATAAATCTTGACCATTATCTCTATGCACTTAATGACTGTCCACACTAATTATCTGTGATATTAAATCTATACTTTTAAATTGTTACACTAGTTGCTTGCATGGTTTTGGCTTGAACTCACAACTCATTAACTCATGAGCATAGTGAAGGCATTAAGAGCAATCAGAAGCCACTCCTGGAAAGTTGTTTGGACAGGGTGATCTTATTTTGGGTGGTTACAAGTCTGATAGTGCAACCATGGTCTGTTCTCTTCTGCTTGACTGCCAAGTCACAGAATAGTGCTGGGTGCATTTAGCAGCATACATAACCACCTGAAAGCATCAAGGGAGGAGCTGAGAGTGTGTCTGAAAAGGCAAAATTATCTAATTGCCTCTAAAACACACTGTGGATGGGCTACAGATCTGCAGACTATATGCTCTGTTAGCTGATGATAGAGTAAAAATGATTTTATGTCACCTGGGAGATGGATGGGGATATGAGCTATCTCAAGTGCAATCTAAAATAGACTTAGGACTGCCTGGACTAGCCAGGGCTCCTTGTAAGCTGGTCAGAAGCCCCATACCTTCATCGACTTTGTCCCTAAGAGCCAAACTTTGGACAGACAGAAGCATCCGCACCTCCTGTTCCTACAGCAGAATTACTCATTGCCCATTTTGTGTAAAAGATGCCAAGTGGTTTCTGGGGCTCAGACCACAGACTTTTCCCTAATGCCAAAATGGAGAAGGAAATGTTTAGAAAAGTCAGAAAGCTTTTCTTTGGCTAAAAGAAAAGGAAAAAAGAGGGGAAAAAAAAAGAAAATAAAAATATCACAGACCCTAAAAGTGATCTTCTTTGTAATGTCATAACTTCCCTTCCCACCAATAGACATATTGGAGTTATTGTTAGAAGCATTAATTAATCACACAACTTCAAAATCTGTGTCAATAATAAAATAAATACGGACAGTACAGCCTGACTCTTCCTGAATATTGGATGTGTTATTACAGTAATTAAGGTGAATAGTGATTACCTGTCTTGCTTGTTGATATTTTCTTGGGCAGATAACTATAGCTACACTAAATGACATTCTAAACATATGTTTGGAGCATCATTCACTAATACATTAACCTCTTTTATATGGCAAGAAAAAGCCACACATTTTAAGTTCTAATGTGCAATATCAAATTTGAGCTTCAAGAAACAGTGATGGGAAGTAAACTGTCAGCAAACTACAGAGTGAAAATCAGTTCTATCATTTTGTTTATCACTCTGATAAAGTGTAAGATCGTTGTTTACCCAAATTCTGAACTATGGGTCTTCTTTGTAAAATACAGCATATTGATAGAGGTGAGTTAGACACAGACAGGTTGAGTATGGTTAGTATCTGGCAGTGCAAAGGATCAGAGAAAATAAAATAAAATGACAGCAGTTTACCTTTCCCATAGGAAAGAAGGTAAGAGGAAAATTACTGGATTGGAGTTAATTTGAACAAAAAGGGACTTTATTTTCAAAACACAGAATGGGTGTTCCAATTAATTATTCCAAATTACTCTAGTCCAGCATATTTTGCCATATCCAAGATTAACTTCAGAAACTGGCAATATTTGGCATTTCACATTATTAGCCCCTGCTTCAGGATACCAGCTTCTCCCCCAGTCCCCTCTCCTCCTCCCAGACTGCATTGTCCACTCCCTGCTCCTGCAGTACCTGTGTTGTCATCACCAACAGCGACCAAACCTCAGCTGCTCTCCAAGTGACTTTGTCTCCCACTTCCCATCAAAAGACAGCACTGAACATAGGGTAATTCTTGATATGCCTAGAAAGACTTCCCATCTCAGATTCCTCAGTAGCACTGTTCCACATTCTTATACATTCACTTCTTTCCACTACAAAGGAGTCTGCACTCCATTCTTGCAGGAAGAGATGGATTAGATTAGACTGAGTTTATTAACTGCTTTTTTATCCTTTGGGAAACAAGACATTATAAAAACACAGGGTTTTGTATTATCATTAAAATGTAGAAATTGCAAATGGACAACCAGAGTTTTTTCTATTAGAAAAATCCACATTTTATGGAAGTTGATCTTGAGCCAGTTTTCAAATGTGCAGCCTCAAATGTACAGAATTCATCGATGAGCTCTAAAGATGACACTGCCTGGATTATACCAGCACAGCAAAACCACAAAGGACCAACTGCCTTCTGAGCTGGGAGCAGCACTTAGGTGATATCAAACTTTTATAAGACAGGGAAGCAGGATCCCAGCACATGAATGCTAAATAGCTGAGGAGCCAGAGTAGAGTGCTGAGGAACATCACAGTTTATCCCATCAGGCTGAAACAGAGCACTATCTAACAAGACTAAGCACAAAGCGAAAGGGTTTAAAGCATTCAAGTTGAGTAGTGGAAAACCCTGTTTATACCTCAAGTTTCACTGTGATCTTGAGAGGCCACAATAATTTGAACTGTTAGAAAGAGGAAACAGACAGCAGCCTGTGTCGTGATACAGAGAGCAGAGTATTTCAGAGTCCCTTGGAGCAGCCTCTGGAGAGTGAGTGAGGACATTGCACAGCCCAGGGGAGGAGGGTGATAGCGCACAACAGCAATGGAACCATGAAGGGATAGATTCTTCACATGCAGAAGGGAGGGATAAAAGCACGGATCATATCAGGTGCTCCTAAACAGTTGTAAGACAAGGGAGAGTAGGAGGACTGTGTTGAGAGTGAAAAAAAAACAGGATCTTGTAAAATAATGATACCTAGGAGGGTCAAACACATCATTAAAGGACTTCCGTGGAACTCAGTCTATACATGACTTTGGGCTCAGATCCACAGGACAACATGGGCACCTTGTTTCTGTTGACTTAAAGAGACGGCAATATCTTCAAAAGACCAGACATAAATAATCTTTCTTAATGTCATGTCTCCATCTGAAAATCAGGGATAGCAGCACTCTGCTAGGATTTTAAGAAGAGAAACCCATGAAGTGTTTACTTACACCAGGAGCAATGAACGTATGAGCAATGAAGGTAAGGTAAACAATCAGACACTAATAACTTGTGTCTTACTAGTTTGTAAATATTACAGACATTGAATCCCATTCATTCCTGGTACAATGTCATTAATGAGGTCACATTCTGCATTGTCTGTCTTTATCTTTCTAATGATCCCTATGGAAAATTGAGGCAGAGAAAATGAGAAGCTTCATTGTGCTTAATATCCAAAGTGACAAGCCTTTGTAAGTGGTGAAATGAGATTCTTCTACACAGGTATAGTGATGAGGCTTGAAAGAAGCCTGTTGCTGGATTAAACAGGGTAATTGCAGTACAATTAGGTACAAGCACTTAACTCCTCTCTTCCAAATTCTCAATTATAGTAATAAAAATGCTTTTGTTTTGTCTTTTGTGCTTCATGGCTTACAAATGCTCCTGTCTTCTGCAGCTGAAGAGAAAAAAAAAGGAGAGAGAGAGAGAAAGAAAGAGCTTTGACACATATCCAATGCAAGTGGTACAGTGTTCCTCATGATACATTACAGCAATGCTTAAACCCTGACAGCCCCAGTGTAACAGCACAGCTAAGTCTATCACAGTTCTTTCCTGCCTTCTGAAAAAAGCTTTGGATAAAATGCAAAGTAACACTCTTAAAAAACCTTCCAGTGGTTTTCAGAATTATTTTTTTAACTCATCTGGTAAATCATCTTCACTTGCAGTGCTCATGGGAGACAACCCACAAACTGAAAATAGGATCCTTGTGATTCAGTCACCCTTGTGAGCATCATTCCTAACAGCAGGCAAAGGACTCCTGATTCCTGCATACATCTCCATTATTGGCAAATATTCTCTAAGTCACATCAGTGAAAAAATGCCCAAGATGAAGAAAGCTGATGTAGCTTCTTCATTACTTGCATCTCTTTTTTTCACAGAATTTGAACAACACTTACATCATTTAACACTGTTTCATTGGTAGATGGCTTTAACTTTTAAAGAAAATTTAATTAGGCCAAAAAAATACTCACTGGTGAAAAACATCTATCTTTATATTTCTTTGCATGTAGATCTGGGTATTTACATTAAAAAGGAATTACCAGGCCCTAACCAAATTTTACTTTGATTTTGACCTGACCATTGCCCCGTTCACAAGTGCCCACCTCCAGTTCATATCCTCAGCTTTCTTCCACCTACCTTTTCTGCTTTACAAGGCAAACCTATCTAGAAATCTGCTGTTTGGTGGTTCTATTTGATTTTATTGGGTTTTTCAACATTGCATAATATTTTTCACATTGCACACTCCTTCTAGGCTTCTTTTTCACACCTTTCTAGTATCCAAAAAGGCACAAGAGCATTCAAATACACCCCACAGGACATGGGGTATGTAAAGGAGTACAAAGCAGAACAGAATCTTTAGGACCTGTAACAGAACAGCATTTTGGAAGTGTCCACAATTTCCAGTGTGGAAAGAGAAGAAGGTAGTGTTTGGTTTCAGACCATAAACAGGATGGTGGGACATTATCACCCTGCCACTTTCCTAGAAGGTTAGTACTCAAGAAGCCCCAGGTATTTTTGTCCCATAATTTCAACCTCTTGGATGCTTGGGGAGGCTGTAATTCATGGTGAAACAGATGTGCTTTACTGCCTCAATCATGCCTGCCCGATGTTTTGAGCTTTACTAAGCCCACGGCTCTAACCAGACCAGCTCCACATGTATGGCCATTCAAGAGATATTTGAATGTCAAAACCAAAACAGATTCTCAGCCTTTCAAAAAGTATTACCTCTTCTCAAGTGTTCTAGCAAAGGAAAAACCTTTCCTATAAACGTTTTGGGTGATGCTGTGGCCAAGCAGAGAGATGCTCAGAATCAGAAAAATATGCATGCATCTTGGGCTCTGACTACTGAAAACTCAGTCTTGAAAAGCACTTAGGTATTCACTTCATTTTATTCCTATGAGTAGCCTCAATGACATTAATAGGCATGGGGCTTAAATAATAACTTGGATAAGTGCTCCAAGTTACAGAAAATAAAGTAAGAAAAAAGAGAAGCAAAAAGGAAAGAAAAACAATGCAAAGATTAGCTGATTTTTTAATTATTATTATCATTTCACTGAGAATTTTCTTTTGTATATCATTATGCTAAAATCTATGCATAAATATGCATGCCTGAAGTTTCGTTAACACACATTAATCCCACATTTTATTACTGTGCACATTTCAGATAAGGAGGGAAAAAGATTGCTTGACCCAAGAAAAAGTTGATTCTGCATACCATTTATGTAAAGTTACTAGATGTGTTGCAAGAGAACAAAAGATTGTAATTAATTTTAAAGTCATCTCAAAAATGTCCAGTTTACTCTAAGGGAGTCACTTCTAAGCTTCTGCTGCTTGTCACCTTTCAGTCATTTCCTACATTTGATCTTTCCTTCCCCTCTTTTATGGACAACCTGGAATAACTTCCTGGTCAGCCAGCACTGTAGGCTTTTTCAGTAGCCCGTGACAAATCTCCACTCTCATTTAAAATGCCTGAAGAGTTAAATCTCCAGTTGCAGCTTCAGAGGGGCCCAGAAATTTCCCTAAGCCAGTACAGACAATGGCACCTAGAGACTGCTTTAGCAGACCCCAAAGCAGGCAGAGGGGTTCAACTCAGTTGACTAAAGAAGGTGTCAACTAAAACATCCCAGGGACTCAGTACAGCACAAGCACCTGAGAACAGCAAGGGCTGGGGCTGTTCCTGCAAGGAAAGGGGAGCTGGAGGCAGGGATGACAGCAGGGCAAGAAGGGCAACTTGCCAGTCACAGGCATGGCTGCTCACCATCACACAGATCAGCAAAGGTCAAGAGGAGACTACTAGAATGCAGCTCCTAAGAGAAGGGTGGGAGCTGCTGCTTTCCCTATTTCTCAGACAGCTCCTTGCAACCATCTAAGTGGGTCAGGACCCTCACACCATAAGATGGATGACAGGAAGAGGAGTTCAGGGTAGCCCATGACACCTGGGATGACACCAGACACTGACACCTAGTTAGCTGAACAGGCACATCGGAGCATCTAATGCCATGTAAGAGAGCCTCACTGGGTGGCACAAGACCCAAAGCAGTCTCACAGCCTTCCCATGCAGGTAGAATACAGCAGGCATTTCAGATGTCACTGAGTGACTGCACAGTGTCACACTTCCAGTGGCCATCTCAAAGCCTCTGTGGGCTGCACTGACCCCATTATAACTTCTTTTCTGAATATCAAGTCTGTATCTATAGGTAGCAAGTATCTATAGGTGGCCTAGTAGCTATAGCGGTCTGCCTGCAGGTGAATAAATTCAGATTTCTATTCTCCAAATCTGCCCCAGCTGTTTGATACAGTTTGTTGGGAAAGAGTTGGAAAAATGGTCTATAGGAACACTGGTTCCTGTTCACTGTCAAACAGAGAGAGACATAAGGCTTTTACTATTACCATTCTTGTGATGCTAGCTGTTGTGAAACAGAGCCATCTTCATTTACAAAAATATATATTTAATAATAAACGATATATTTAATTTTTTATACATGTGTGGATATATGTTTATATAAAAATGTGATGAATTATAAAAGGACAAAGAGAAGGAATTCTTACTGCATTGGGTGAAGGACTTAAATGTCCCAGGTATTTCATTTTGCAAGAGTCTTCCATGTGTCTGCTGCGACAAATTTCTTTGTGGATATGTTCTGCCCTAGCAGGCTCAGAAGTAGACACTGCTTGGTCTTTTCTGGATAGAAATATAAATGTTATGGGCTAAAAATTTATATGAATAAAAAGATCTTTTAAGAGGTTATTGTCTTCTGCAGATCATGTCCTGACTACATGAGAAAGAGATACTTCACAAGAAGGTATCTGGAACCCCAAGAGAGCTCATGGATGAGGGAGACAGGTGAGAGGCATCAGATACTCCACCTGAAGTCACTGCTTGGAAATAGCCCCTTCTGTCTGTGTGCTTCATCTGCAGGGATGAGGATAAAAGCTTTTCCTAGGTTTGAAAGGAAAAGAGAGATTGAAGATTATGAAGTGTTTCTGTACTTTGGTAAGTTGGGTTACATGAGCCAAAGACAGAAACTTTAACAAACGTTTCATTAGAAACTGTTGAAAATCACATACATCCTCTTTCTTTTTACAATGTCATGGTTTCAGGGCATTGCATTTGCAGGAAATTGGTAACCAGTCAGTCTAGAAAAAAGTTTCATCTGGTGTGACATCCCATCTTTCCTCTAAGAATCATCATTTCTTTTCATGCCTTTCTCCTTCCTGACTTCTTGTCATGAATCAGAAACAGATGTGCTCACTTTACCTTAAAAGCAAGTAAATAACCATGGCGTGTTGTGATCCTACTGCAATGTCTCCTCCTGCCACCCACCTTTGTCCCTTTAGAATTCCATTGTTACAGTTTTCAGAAGATTTGGGAAGCTTCTCTAAGTTTTCTGGCCAGAGTACACTACACAGATTCTTGTTTTCCCAGACACATTGTCAGGGCTCTGTATTAGATCATAAATATGTATTTACATGAGGCTGATGCTGATAACAGCTATGAACCTAATAGAAGATTTTGCATTCAACAAGAGAAAAGATTTTCGGTTTTCATCAGCCTGTAAGTCTTGCTTTCAAATTCATTTCTTTCCACTGGATACAATCTAATATGGTTTGAGAGTATCATAGCAATCTTGATGCAGCACCTGTTGAAAAATACATGGCCACCTCCTGGGGTGTGGATAAAACCTCAAAATGGAGAATAAATAACTTATTATAAAGAACTGGATTTCCAGTTGTTATTCACAGTAATATAAAAGAACTCCTGCTTTATAATTTAGAAACTCCATCAGTTTCATATCTTTATAGTATTTTGAAGGCATACATCAGCTAGAAGGAAAGAATAACCATTTACTTTTCCATTAAGAAGGGTAGAAGAAGGGGAGTGATGTACTGCTTTCTATATAAAGGTACTAGACAGTGCTTAAAAACTGAAAATGAAAAACCTCATAAAAATAAATAAGAACCTCGTGTCTTTCACCTATAAAAGAAATATACTAAAGAAGGCCCCATTCTTTAAAATTTTAAAGGGGAAAACCCCCTCAAACTAACCCTCCAAAAAGCCAAAGAAAGATATACAAAGATTTACTTTGACATTGGGTCAAAGAGTCAGAAGACATGATCATGACAACAGATTTGTACTTCTGGCCCCAAACCAGGTAGAGAATGAGTTCCTAGTAGGGGTTACAGGTTCCTGTTGAATTCAAGGTGGGACAGTTGCTGTACCAATCATCCATGGTGTCTCAGTGGCAAATCCATGGACCAATGAGACATCTGACACTGAATTGAGTGTTTGGCCTCTTGGCCAGAACAAAATCAAATGCCATGGTATCACAGCAAGTGGAAACTAAAAAATGCAATATAGTGAACAATAGCACATAAAAAATATCAGAAGGGGATTTGAAGACACTCAGAATAGGCTGACATTTAGATGTTGTATTTTAGTTTCAAAAAAGATGGCTATTATGTGAAAGCTATGAAATGTGACATTTTTTACCAACTAGCACTAGGCTTCTTGATATATCTGTTACATACTTTCTCTGCATGTTCCTATGCCTGTGTGTGAGCACAAGAAAATGTAGGTTTTCATTACAGCTTTGCACTGCTTGAAGCAATCACAGTGCTGAAGGTCTAAAATTATCTCATATTCTTTCTCTTTAGATTGTTTTTTCTGTCCCAAGAATGGGGTTGGATTTTCAAAGCTACCTGGAGAATATGGATGAATCTCAGCATTCACCCCATCAGCCATTATCTTGATGTAAAGTACACAAACACAACAGGAGCTGTCTGAGGATGGCATATGTGTAGGACAAAAAGAATTTGTATTAACAAGACCCAAACTCGGTCTACTGCCTCCATCTGTACTTCTAAATTAAACAGTCCAGGGAGCCCAACTGGCTGTCCTGTTAAATTGTTCGAACAGTACATGCCATGCTTTTTGCACAAAAAACTTGCAGACATAGTTTAGGACTTAGCATTGGCTATGGCCCATTCCCAGCAGGCACATCAGATGCAGCTCCCTGTGTTAAAGGACCAGCACTATCATGTCCTATCCACAGCCAAATAGATGGAGCCACATCATGAAGTCATCATGGCATGACCACAGGCCCCTCTAATGCTTTTTGATGCATCACACACTATGCTCCAGGCAAAAGAATCCGTAAAATGCAGTGAAAAACAGTGATTAATTATGTATACTTTTGGCAACAGTTGGGAGCACTGCAATTCAGAACTTATTTATTTGCATTAAAAAAAAAAGCAAAACCAAAACAACCAAAAAATAAAAGAGTACTGGAAAGAGAGTCTTGTGTCTGATCACAGATCTGGCACAGCAGTGGATACAGGTCTTACCTGTGCTGAGTCCTGCTCTGTGACCTTGGGACTTGAACTTCATATTCCTGCATCTCAGCTCATCAGTAAAACTGCAATGACAAACCACCCTCAGTTCTCAGCTATTATGCTCACTCATCAGGGCAGTGTGTGAACATCTCTTAATATCATTTTGGACAGCGTGAAGCTCAATGGGCTCTCGCTCTCAATTTGGGCCTCTAGGCTTCTGGAATGCACCAAACAATGAAGTTGTATATTTTGAATAGCTTTAGTAAATCATCTATTAAAAAAAGAGGTTTTGCAGAGCTCGCAGCGTGCCTCATCATGGGATGTACTGCCAAAATTGTAACAATTAACTGTCTATCTTAGGTACTTCTGTGTCTCCCAGAACCATAGTATGCCAGTATATCACAAACTTTAATGGATTTTTCCTCCCCATCCAGCTGTGAGGCTGAGAAGGCAGTGTTAGCATTGCCCTTTTACAGCAGTCACTGAGACCTGTGTCTGAGCAGGGGAGCCTGACAGCTTGGGAAGAGCCCTGCATGGTCCCATTGCCCCTTGCACCCTGTACCCTCACTGTAAAGGAAATCCCAGCCTGCAGGCTGGAAGGGGCTCTGGCATTTCCTATCCAGATCCCAGATCTGGGGTGTGCGGGACCAGGATCACTGCAGAGCACATTTCTCAGTCTGCCTGGAGCTAGCCAGCAAGCCCAAGTCATTGGGAAAACTAAATGCCACTGATTTCAGAAAGGCTGATTTTAAACACACCTACAAACCCAGGCTGAGGCACAGATCTGTGTTTTTAAATTACAGCTGGATCTGATCACAACATGAGATAGCTTACCCACTGTAGCTGCAAATTGTGCCAGATTGAGTGCAATTGTCTGTGTGAGCTCTGGGATTGACAAAGCCCAAGGGGCTGACCAAGGCTACACAGGACATTACTGACAGGGAAAGCCATTTTTCCTCCAGAAACTCCAAGGCAGACCCTGCAACCTCTAAGCTGTTTTTTCCTTCTAGACATAACTTCCCTCCTGGGCAGCAGAATCAGAGAATCAGAATTTTGTAAATACCCTTTTCTCATCTTGATGATAATTGACCAAAGAAGTTGTTGTCTTGCAGCTTCTGGAAATAAAGTGGTTACCACAATTAAGTTTCATTTCAGGAATATGTTTTATTCAAGAGACTGTCAAACTGATTGTCAAACAACCTTGAGTACAAATTTTAGGAATAAGTACCCTGGAACTGCTGTCTTCATTTCAGAGAGACCAGGAACGGGAAGCAGAAAACTTTGGGTCCTTAGTGGATTTGACAGAGAAAGGAGATGTGGTCACCAATTTCTTCCCACTAGACCTTCAAACCCTAGGCAAGGTCCCTGACCCATCACAAGAGACAGAGAGGGCCAGAAGGAGCTGAAGATTTTAAACCTGTTGTAGAGTTAAATGAAACTGTGAAAGTAATCTGCATCTTGAAAGAGAATGAAAGAACAGTTAAAAGCCAGATGTCTTCTTTTCAGGTGATTTTTCCAAAGAAAATATCTGTAAATTTGCTTTCTGGCAAAGAACTGGAGCTTTCCTGGTTCTTCTGTGACATATGTCAGCACTGTCATTATTTTGCTAAGCAGACACACTGGGTGAACAAGGCAGTGGTAGAAGCTGAGAAAACGGTTGGTTGAACAAAGCCATCCTTTCTTTTCCTGCTGTTAGGCAACACTTTAAAGAAACTGAGGTGGAAGCTAGTTTTCTTTTCAGCATGAGGTTGGAGAACACACAAGATCTTTAAATGCAGTTCAGCACCTTAGCCAGTGAGCAAGAAGTAATTAAATTACATTTGTCCAGGCTGGTTGTTAAGTTGTCCTGGGTGGCTGAACAATGGGCTTTTCTGAGCTTGGAGAAAATACATATTTTTACAATTAGTTGAAGCAACAAGAAGACAAAAAGATACAAGGAAGGATGTTTGAAATGACAAGAGCTACAGAGACAAAAGATCCCATGTTTGTGTTGCTAAGACAGCATGAAAGGACTTTAAGAAGGCTTTGAAGAAAGAAAGAGGATGTAAGTAAGGCAGAAAATATTCAGAGGTGTGCACATAGAAAACATATAAAGGAGACCAAAAGTATGATATTATTTTTGTATTTTGTTTTCTCAGTCTGTGATGGAGTTACAAATATCTAAAACCAATAGCTGCAATATCAGTTAGAGTATGGAGAACATACAAACCCCTCCTACAGCATCTGCCTCTGCTCCAGGCATTCCCCAACTTCAGCTTTTCAGGCTCCAGTATGTGCAGGGATCAGTGTCATACTCTGCAGGGACATTGCTTTGAGATGCAGTGATTTGAGATTTATGTTCCTCATGAAGGAATATGGTCTTTCAGGACATGGAGCTGCTGTGCTTTTTTCTGGAAAACACTTGCACAAACATACAGACACATTCCATTTTGTGTGATATTTTCAGCAAATTTTAAAAAACCAGTTACATCCATATGACTAAAATCAGATATCTATTATCATTTCAGGCAGTGAGATATGAACATTTTCAAAATAGGTTACTGTTTTGTAATGCCTGTCACCACTGCCTTTTACTTAAGATGTGCAAAAACTTCTATTGCGCTGACTTCAAAATTAACATTTCCTTTTACTTTGGGGCATGAAGACTCATAATTTACATTATTGAGAAACAATATTCACAGTATGTTGTTCTGAAAACCTTATAGTTTTTTTTTTTATGCTATTGCTAATTTTTATTTATGTCTTTTTCAGCATCCCATTGCCACTGGTTTATGACAATGTGAGTGATCACTTGTGTGTTTGCATGTCTGTGCAAGTCAAGGCCTGTGTAAAAGGGAGCAATAATCCCCTGGCACACACTTCATACAGAAGGTTTTCTATTTTTATATCCTCTTTTGTCCCACTACTTTACTTCAAGTCTTTTCAAAATATGAACAATTGTTGCTTCAATACACTTAAGATGCAATATGACAAATAAATGTTTGTAATAGATGTTCTTATTCATACAAGACAATCCACTCATGGCAGAGAGGCTCTTCTGAGGCACATGAGGATGGCCTTTAGATTGAAAACAGCATCATTTCTGTCAAAAATGAAGTCATCAGGGACACAGCTGTGCCTTCCTTCTAGTGGCTAGCTCAGCTGGAGAAAGCCATAATTATCTAGTTTGATGTGGCTACGGGACCAGCACAGAGTTTGGGAGTCCTGCAATTTTCCATTAGCAGAAAATTGACAGAGTTCCAGAATATATTTTAAGTTGGACATGGATTTTGCACTCCTACATATGGTAAGAAAAAGCCAAGAAGAATGTGATATATTTCAATCCTTATGCTTCTGATTTAATTCCGGTCTTCTTCTGTATCTTTTATTACTATTAATTTTAATTTAATTGGAAGGGCCTGGCCTCCTTTGCTCTAGGCACCACATACATTAATTAAAATTAAAAAAGAAAGATTAAGAAGTAATTCAACAAAAATTCTTTTGATTTGACCAAATATCTGGGTCCAGTAGGTCATCTTAAAACATTTATCAAAAATACCATTCACAGTAACTACAGCTTTTGCTCTTGGGCCTCTCCAGGACAAACACCAGTGCAGGAGGTCAAGCAGATTAGAAAATCTGAGCTGAAGAGGAGATCAGAGTAAAAAACAGCAAACAGGGTGCTCCATCCAGATGGAACTTCATTGCTAACCCCAGGTGCCTGGTTCAGGGAAGGGAAGGAGGAAACATTATCCCAAGGAAATAGGTTAGAGCTGCGCTGCTGGCACCAGTTTCCGAATTCTCCTTGGCCGAGGGTAGAAGCCTGGCAGCCTGCAGGGCAGCAGAGCACCTGCTCCAGCTGTGCTGGCTCCTAAGTGTGCTTGTGCATTTTTCACCAGCTCTTGTTCCCAGCTGCTCCCACAGGAGATGCCACAATCACCTTTCCTTAAGGTGGCTGATGCCCTGGATGTGTCAGAGAAATGATCACACTCATCTCATCGGGAAATAATTTTGTTGTCTTGGGCTTTACTCAAGGCCTCAGCTGTATTTTAGGTGCATTTTGCTTTTTGGGAACCATTGTTGTAAACCTCTTTTCATACTGATTCTCTCTTTGTACTGATTGGCTTCCTGGGCAAAGGGGGTTATAGTCCAAATCTTCCAAGGATTTTAGGAATAAAGTCGCTGAGCTGATAGCAAAATACACAACCCCTCTTTCAAGATAGCTACTCTATTACACTTTTGTGGGATTGCACACAATGCACCTATACTTTAGAAAAGGCTGGACTTATATACTGGTATACCTTGATATTTTTTAAAATAATCATTACATGTAGAATAACATGTTTCTTTATAAATCAAGAAAAAAAAATCCAATTAGCACAAGTTCTGCAGAGAGAAACTATGCCTCACTACTCTATTGGTATTCTTTGAATGTGTTGATAAATTAGCAAGTAAAGGAGAAAATATTCCTTTGATTACACCAAGTTTTTTACAGGGTTGCCAACAACATGGTACTCCTGAACTTAGAAAGTCAAATAGAGGCAAAGTACCACTGTGAATTAAGAAATGGCTGAGACAGAAGACAAAGTTAGAATTAATGGCCAAGTTAAAAATTTAAGAGCAGATGCCTTTAGATTTTACGTTTGCTCTGGCATTATTTAACATACCTGTTAGTACCTGGAACAGGAGATGAACAGTGAAGTATATCAACTGAGATCTGGCTACCATTTTAGGGATTCTCAAAGAAATTTGATATATACAGTTTTTAGCTTAATGAACACCAAAAAGTTCACCACTAAAAAATGGAAAGTGATATAAATCAAACTGAAAGAAATTGAGTTATACAGCATACACTGCTTTAAACGATGTTAGGAAAGAGATCAGTTAAAATTGTGATCATGTAACAAAGACTGCACTTGCAATTAAACAAGCAAATGCAATTTAATAACAAGAAAATTCCTTATATCAGTATATGAAATAATGATGTGCCATTATAATCTTGTATCCAAACAGACCCTGTTATCTCAAAAAAGTTATTAAAAATTACATGTTCAGAGACAGGTTGAAAATCATTAAGAGCACAGAGGTCACTTACATAAAATCAGAATTAAAAGATTGGGATTGTTGACTCTGAAAATTAGAAAACCAAGAAAACCTACATAAAAGCATATAAAATAATGACTTGCTCAAAAAGGCAGATTCCTGGCTCTATTCTCCTTAGCCAAGGAGACATTCAATGAAAATGAAAGATAATCAATTCAAAGCTGATAGAAAGTAATAATTTTTCATCCAGTACATGATAAGACTGTGCTACTCCCTGCAGCAAAGCAGTCATGAGATCAATAGCCCAGTAAAACCCAAAGAGGAACCAGCTTTCTTACTGACAACAAAAATGTCCCTTCTTTCAAGAGCTTGGCAAAGTATGTTAGAAGGATTGAATATTCCAAGGTTTAAATAAAACTCTGGTGCTTATGGACATCCTTGAACCTCTCCTGCAGCATTCCCACATGGGGGAACATTGACTCAGCTGGCTTTGGCCATTTGCCAAAGATGATCTGAATGGATCCTAAGTCTGATCTAATAGGGCAGCTCCATATATTCCCATCTTCTCAAAAAAAGGATTAAAGGACATGCCTGCAGTAATACTCTCAGTAGGATTCTAGCAAATGTGCAGTGCGGTTACTGGCCAAGGAGCACTTTTGTATTTTTGGGTGCAGTTTCCATGATATGGCTCCTAAACAGTCCTTCCTGTGATGCTTCTCCCTTTACATGTCAGAGTGCAGCACCTAGTGAAGGCAGAAGCTTTTGTATTGTCAAAGAGCTCATAGAGTGAATTTTCTCTCTTCTTCTCAACGTGATAGATAGCAGAACTCTCCTTCCTCTCATTTACAAAGATTTTTCTCAAATGAACTATGAATAATTAAAATCTAACTCCATTTGTTCATTTTTTTCTTAATTGAAGAAATTAAAGATGTATGTAGTGTGACTTCAAGGACTGCATATGAAAAGATATACATTATTTTATTCAAGTATAGCACTTCAAATGGCACTGCACATATTTCTCTACTAATTCATGCCTCATTCAAGTTAAATATTTGCGCTATATGTGGCAAATTAAGCTAATAAAAGCAATTTTATTAGATGCTGGTGTTTTTGTCACATCTGCAAACTCCAATTTTTCCACCCTTGTGCTCAATGACCACTAAAAATTTCTTTCCTATGTTTTCTTCTCCTTTTTTTTAGCCCCAACATTGAGTTATTGCAATCATATTATTAATGAGACTGTCCACAGCCAAATAAATGAAATATAGATTCATTATGGACATAAACCCTCTTGCTGCAGGGCACAAGCACACCGCTGACTGTTTGGGGTTAAGCAGAAATCTCCCGAAGGTCTGCTTGTTACAGTTATTCATTAGGAGATTAGCTGCATCCTCCCTAGACGTATCTCATTATGATGGCTTTTGGAGTGTGGATACTAGAACAGACTAATAATTTATCAGGTACTGTGCTGCTGTTCCTCTGATCCTAACATGCCACTGTTAGAAAACTTATGGGAGATCATTACTGGAGGCAAAAGAATAAGCAAAACCTAATAGGAACTATTTTCCATATGGATCATTTGCTAATTAATTTCATCTATGGCTAATGAAAAGATGATAGACCAGTAGATCATTGGATCATTGTAAAAATTTGCTTGCAGTGCACTCCTAAAGATTTTTTTTTTATTACAAATATGCAACTGTTGGAATTTGGCATCTCATTCTATTCCAGTGATTGTCCTTCCTACCCCATTTTAAGCCATCAGTATATTATAACTTCAGTTAATTACACAATATAAAACATAGGAGAATGAGAAGTTTGTTGAATAATGAATTTCACAGTGACATGGTTCCAAGATCCCTCCCACCAGACTATTTGCTGCTCCTCCTTATCTCCTGAAGCATACCACTACTACAATTCCCATCATTTCTTACAGCAAAATATGCCTCTCAATTTCCCACAGCCACCTTCAGACCCTCTTTCTCAACTTTGCTTGTGTAATAGGGAGGTGAAATATGACTTGGGCTGTAATTAGTTCAGCACTTCTGCACAGGGAATGTCCAATCGGCCATTGCCAGATGGAACAAATAAACCACGGGTTGAATGCTCCTTGACATGACTTCGGCTGGAGCAAAGATATATAAACATCTACAAAGCTGTTATTTTCACAAAATTTGTAGGAATGTAGTATTTTTGAAACCTTTACTCCTCTGTCAAATAGAGCTGAAATTGGCCCCCAAGTTCAGAAGTTACGAGGGAGCTGACAGCATGGTGGCATCAATTTCATTTCCTTAGGAAATCTGGCTAAAAATACCAAACCTTAAAAGCAAGAAAATGAAGTGCAAAAGACATCATAAACTCTACAGTGCTCTCACAGTAAACAAAAATATGTTATCCTTGCCAAGCGCAATGTAATGAGATTTCACAATCTCATAACTGACTGATGGTCAAAGTCAATGGTGCAATAAGAAAGGGACACACTGCAGAGTTAGCAACATAACTCTATTTACTGCCCTCAGTTAGGTGTTGGAAGCTAACATCATAAATTAGTGTCTGTAGGACCTGACATGGATTCTTGTTCTGATCCAGTGGTTGGCATTACAAATAGGAAATGTAGATCCAGACCTCCTCTTTAAGTCGGGCCTTAAACACTTGAAGTCTTTGGTGATATTCACCTGTTATGAAGTCAGACACCTTGCTGGAGGTGCCCAAGCTACAAGGCTTGTCATCCAAGCATCTCACTACTGGTACTGGAGAAAGACTGTTTTTTCTGAAGAGCATCTCAAATCAGCTGCCATGTAGATTCATCCTTTGAAAGAATTTTTAACTCTCTGCTGATCAGCAGAAGATGCTTGTTATTCATCTCATAACTTAAGCTCCAAATGTTGGTGTCTAAAGCTAGATAGCAACACCATCAATCGTTAAAATGCTTGCCAAAAGACAGGAGTTTATTTTCCTTTCCATTTTTTCTTCTCTCTGATGGCACATAAAGCAAAACCTCCTCATTTATTTCTTCTTTAGCACCAGCATCACATATTCCTTTGCGCCTTGAAGGAGGTCTATCAGCTGGCCATGTTTTCCTTTACTGGCTCTGTTAAAATGGAGCTCAAGCCACGCTGATCTATGATTCATGAAAAGTGAGGTCTCATATGCATAACTCGAGCTTAACCTGTATTTGTTGCAGTTTTAAGGAAACAACAAAATGTTGGGAACCAAGTGCCCAGGCCAACTAATTTCAATTAATTATTTCTAGATCCTTCTGCACTGAAATGATTGGGCCTGAAGCTGTGATAACAGTAGTTTAAATAAAATAGTTAAACCCAGAAGAATTCATCTGACCAGTCTAAAACAACTGCAAGGCTCTAAACCCATTTTGAGACTGAGCTAGCAGACTGGATCAACGAAAGGGGCAAGAATAAGAAGATTAATCTGTTGTGGCCTGCTCTCTAGAGTGCTTATTGATAAGAAAGGGGACATGGTAGCTGGGCTCCTATGTTTCCTCAGCAAAGTCTAAACTTCAATACCAAGTGGCTGCATACTTTTTCTCTCATGCATACCCCAAAAGCTTGGTCAACAAGTTATTGACTTTTAGACAAGCTATCTGACCACCAGGACTGCACCTAAGTGGTTAATTCTACTCACAGACTCACAAAGGACTAAACTGCAATTCACCAGCAGCTCGGGGGAGGATCAGTGGGATAATTCACTGCCAAAGAGGGGAAAGGGAAATGGACTGTTTTTCAGAGGCCACAATATTTTCCCCATTTCCCTCCAGCACAACCATCTCAGCTCCATTATTTTGAACAGCTTTTTTCCCCTCAGGCTCTTGCAATGCCCAAGCCTGCAGAAGTGCAGAACCATGACAATAATCCATCAGCTCCCCGTGTCCACAGGGAGGTCATTCCTTCAATGAAGTTGCTCTCTGCAATGTATGGGTCATTCCACAACAGAAAATGGGAGGAATGCTGCACCTGTTGCATTAGATGCTGCGAACAAATGTGTTTAGGACAGTGGAAACAAAGATTAATTATTCCATTTTGGCTCCACGTTATTAAACTGTTTAGTTTAGGACAAATCAGGCTGATAGCCCTCATTGAGGAAAACCTAGCACTGTGCCTGTGCCTTTACACTAGAATAATACTAAGAAACCATACATTCAGATCTAATCAAAGGTTTCTAAAAGTCCAGCAAGTACCATCAGGATATGCAAGCAAATTCTGGCATTTCCACCTTCCATTAAAATCCTCACTTGAAAATGAAAAACAAGTGAGATTCTCATTTATGGAAAGGTCCCTTTACATTGCACAGTGGTATGAATAGGCATCAAAAATACTGTGTTGCATATATATAGCTTTGCATATGTACAGAATATCTTGTGTGAAAGGAAGCGCTTCAATATTTGCTCAGTATTTCATCTCCCAATATAATTTCAATATGTAAAACAAATGTTACTTATACAGCACACCCTTGTAAGTCATACGATGCAGTTCGTTCCACCAGGCAGGTTTTATTAGTCACAAATCCTAGCCAGCTTGTTTCTTTTTCTTGTATGTTGTAGTGTTCATAAGACAATTGAGTCTGGGGACTGGAAAACATCCTCATATGCAAATTTGCATATAAAGCATACCTTTTAATTTATTGTTTGGATATTAGGTGCCGTGACAAGATAAGTCATATGATGTGTAATTGGCCCAGTGAGGATTTGTTGGTGTGTATAATGTATACACTTCTATTAAAGTACAAGAAGAAAATTACTTTGTCAATCATTTCTAAGATAAAAAGGGCCCGGAGAAAGCATTAATTCTTCTGCTGTCACTTCTGGCACTATAGTCCTTTCTATGCACAACTACATTTCAAAAATATTGCTACTGTACTTTAATCTTAAATAATTCAGAAGTTTTCTGATTTCAGATTTGATGCGAAAGATGGTCAGATGTGTTTGCACAGGCATGCACATGCACACACACAACAGGCACCCAAGATCTGAGTTAATAACTTATAATTAGAAATCCAAATAGATAAAACAGATGAAAATGACACTGCTGTCCCCATTTTGTCAGAGGAGATGTAAACCCCACCAACAGGTAAAATTAACCCAAAGGAATACTGGCACTAATAGCACACATGTGTTATCAATACACAAAACCATTCTGTATCTGTGTTGATGTCCTCAATAAGAAATAAAAAGACCTATTCAATCATCATCAGGTTTGCTATATTTCATTTGCTTTGCTTATACTCCAGCCTCATCCACAACGTCATTTTGCTCATAAATATCTAAGGAAAGTGAAGGAAAGGTAAGATTTTTCCTCTTGAAGCACAGACCTGCTGTCCAAACCCTTTCATTTCTACCCATCACTGCAAGCAATAGGGTCTCTCTTCCTGCCTCCTTGCTTCATCTCCTCTGCCATCTTTTATTCAATTCTACTGCTCTTGGAGACTTCAGCAAATTTTGTCACAAACTATCCACAAAACAAAAACATGTACCAAAGTGGAAAAGGTTCTGTCTTTGGGAATGCATGAAATAGATTAACCTACAGCTTGATTGGAATATCTGGATTTTTATAAAGGAAAAGAAAAAAACAATAGAAACAACTTATCCTTAAGCAAAGCTGAAATCCATCTCTGGATTCACAAATTTTTATGAGGAAACACCTTACAGTTAATAAAGTTTACAAAATACTGATTCACACCAAGCAATCCATTCTGGGCCACCCCTGCTTTAGCACTTAAAGCTAGTTCTCCTTAAACTAGATAAACACCCATTTAGACTGCTCAGAAATTTTGAAATATCTCTCTTCTGGGGTATTTCAATAATATAATGAGCCAAAAGACTCCTAGGGCAGCACCTCTTTGGGTCAGTTCCCAACCATGTTATTTACACGTGCATACACAGTCAATTGTTGATCTCTGTGCAGCCTGGGGAAGGGTTCTGCAGAAGATGCCAAGCCCAAGTAACCAAGAACCAACACACTCTCTTATTTATTGGCCACTCATTTTGTGGTCCATTCCCTCAGTGCCTGAAGTAAGCCCTGCCAGGAGGTTGTGAGCCCATGCCAGCAATCCCAACAAAAAGCACAGAGCCCAGGGATCTCCCTGGGCCCACGTCTGCTCCAGGAGTAAAGAGCTTGTGGCCAACACACCCATCAGACTCCTCAGGGTGTCTCCTGAGGGCTGCAGCTCACAAAAGCACAAGCATTTGCCTACTTCTGCTGTCCTAAGGCAACTCTGACTAAATGGCAGAGAGTCAGAGCCATCCTTGGCTTGGCACGGCCTCTTTCACTCTCTCCTGCCACATCATCTCCCTTTTGCAGCCAAATATTCTTTTCCTGTGGGTTGCTCTTTTTGTATGTAACTTCTGAAGCATTTGTGAACTCGAGTCTTTAAAAGAACTGTAAAACAACACAGCAGCACATTGCCTCCTGTACTCTGCTCCAGCCTGGCAAAAACCTTGAGGTCTGCTCTAGAGAGCCTGCCAGCAGAGGCAAGAGACCAGCTGACAGTAGTCCCTGTTTTTCATCCTCTAGGTGCAGATGAAGGGTAATAAATGAAGTTTGTTTGCTTGTTTGTTTTCCAGTATGGTTTACAACTAAAGACAGGTGGAATGGGATGGTTCATTTCAAAACAGCACACCTTCCCCACCACCCCAAATCAGGAGACCTACACAAAAATATGTCTTGCAAACAGTCCCTGACACAGGCTGACACTGGACCTGAGCAGCATTTGGGAGTGTGATGATTTATGCAGGCCAAAACTGTACCAGGGCCTATGACAAAAAAATATAACAAAATAAACTGCAGTACTCCATGTGCCCTGGCACTGACCTGCAGGCATAACAGGCTGTCCTTGTACAAAGGGGTTTGGAGCAACCTGGCCCAGTGGAAAGTGTCCTTGCCTGTGGTTGGGAGGGGTTGGAATAAAATGATTTTTAAGCTCCTTTCCATCCCAATCCATTCTGTGATTCTATGATTCCACAATTCTATGAAATACTTCCCCCAATGCTCCTCTGCTGATTCCAGGTATTGTTCACATACCTTTCCCTTTTTTTAAACAGGATTTTTCTACTTTTCTCCACTTCCAAAGCACAGACCCACCTCTGAGTTCCCAATCCTAACCCCTATGGCTATGTCTGCTTTCCTCCTGCTGCTCTTCATGTCCCAGCCATTCATGCTGCAGCAGATCCCAGCTTGCCCCCTATTCTCACCCAGCTTGCTCACTGGGACTGAAATCTTTAGGACCCTACTTTAGGAGGTAGCTGCATGCAAGGACAGCACTTCCCTGACACACAGGCAGTCTACCTGCCAGACTTCAAGTCCTTGCCTGAATTAACAACTAAAAGCAGAACCAGCAAAAACTTGCTAATAAAACAACTGTGAGATTTTTGTTTTAATATTGGCAGAAAAACATATTTTCCCTGACCCAGTTTTAAAAAGTGCTGATTCACTTTTTTAAAGCTTCCTAAAATATTCAGCTAAACACAGGCACTTTTCATATTTTTGGAAAGTTTTAATCCAAGTTATTACAGTCTGGCAAACTTATAAACCACTGAAAACAGAACTCAAAAATGATAAGGACTAAGAAACCTTAATCACAGGCTTTGCAATGGTGGTTTAATCCCCAGAGGGGGTTATTACACCAATAAAAATTTTTAAAGATTATGGAATTATTTAATTTTTTATTTCTTGACTTGGAGAGATTTCTGGTCTAAACATTTTTTATGTCTAATTATGATAGAGAAATACAGCACTAATAAAACTTACAGCAGCACTCACATTATTTAGACTGCTAGATTTTGCTAAGTAAAAAAGCTTCTTGGTGGAGGGAACAGTGGCTGAGTAGCAGAAACCTTACTATTGTTCCTAAGCCTGGATTTTCTTCCAGAGGATAACGCAGTGACTAGTAGGCTGGTAACAAATTCACATTTCTGCACTGGAATACATTATTTCATTATTTTTAAACAAGAGAGGGAAAAATCAGGAAAAAAAATATACACACTAATTTTATTGCTTTTAAAGCAATTAAAAAAGATTTTTAAAAAAAATTTATATACACACTAATTTTATTGCCATAATGCTGTGAACATTATCTCTTAACTGGTGGAGAGATGGGCTTCCCCACAGCATTGCAAAAGAACACACATTTCAGACTAGAAAGCAGGGAGAGTGATAAATCTCCCTTCTGAGTACCAGTCATCATTTTTTATTGTACCAGGCAAATGCATTCTGGTTTTTAAACCTTCACATTAGAAACAAGGAATAGCTGGTTTTAACTTTGTTTAAAAGCTGGCCAAGGTTATATTTGCTTATGTAAGCTTCATTAAATTCCAGATTCCATTCTCCTTTTTTTCATACTATTTCTAAATCCTAAATAAAAGCATTAGCCCTCTCTGCTACTTACAACTAACAGTTCTTGTCAGTTATTCTCTATCAACAAAAAAACCTCCACCCTTAAAACCTTAGCTGATACTCTTTATAAAAAGAAACAACACTACCAAAAAAAAAAAAAAAAACCAACAAAAAAGTCCCCAAAAACCCAAACTCCTGGCCTTTCCAAACAGGCCAATATATTTGTAACAACATCTTTACCGAGTTCATGTATCTTCTTTATTGCTCTTCATAAACAGGCTATTGGATCCTTCGGACTTCCAACGTGAAAAATGAAAGAATTTCCTCCCATTCTTGCCTCTCTTATCTCATAATTGTTTTGTTCAGAGCAGTAGGAGAGACCAATATAAATGTCTCTGCTATTTATTTGCCCTTTTCAAGCTCATTCATACTTTTCTTGAGGGCATTTTTTCTCCTTTTCCTTTTGAATTTGTATGCATTTACTGCCCTGTACACACAAGCAAGTGAAATTGTTTGAGACTTTATTCCAGAGCCTTATGTAATGCTGATAACAGAGCAAAATATTTAACACTGAGATTTCACTGTGTTTTGTAATGGTGGTATGAGGCAAAAAATTTAGGGATGTGTTCAGCCCCCAGGAACACTTGTAAAACAGAACTTACATTCCCAAACCTGTTAATCTTTTGAACATATGATATCAGTCATCCTTCCTTCCAGACATCCTGGGCTATGTTGTTAGAGCCCTTGTTCTGAGCTCATAAACAAAAGGATTCAGTTGACAGCTGGATATGTCTGTCCTGCATGATAGGGTTCACAGCTTGTGCTTGTCTAGAGGTATGGCAAGTGCAACTGGAGAATGCCAAGAGCTGTCTTCAGGAAACACAGTGTTTTCCCATGATCTTAGGAGTATAAATTGTGGTGTGGACCTTGAAAGAAATCCCAGGAGAGGATACCAGTTATATTGGGTTTACATGACAAAGCTTTTGCTAGTGGGAGTTTTACAGGGGTTGCCTCTATGGGAAGCTGTGGAGGATTCCTCCCTTGTCCAACAGAGCCAGTGCAGGTCAGCTCCAGGATGGACCCACTGCTGGCCAAGGCCGAGCCCATCCGAGATGATGAAAGTGCCTCTGGGATAAAAGAGTTAAGAAAGGGGACAAAAACATCTTTTCAGTTACAGCCAGAGAGGGAAGCGAGGATTGTGAGCAACAGCCCTGCAGACCCCCATATTAGTGCAGATGGAAGGGCAGGAGATGGTCCAGGTGCCAGAGCAGAGATTCCCCTGCAGTCCCTGGTGCCACCCACGGTGAGGCAGCTGTGCCCCTGTGGCCCATGGAGGCCCACGGGGGAGCAGAGATCCACCTGCAGCCCCTGGGAAACACCACAAAAGGGCAGGGGCATGCCCAAAGGAGGCTGTGACCCCACAGGAAGCCCATGGTGGAGCAGGCTGCTGACAGGACCTGTGACCCTGTGGGGGACAGATGCTAGAGCCTATTCCTGAAGAATTGCACCCCATGGAGCAGTACATCAAGAACTGTAGCCTTTGGAAAGGACTCAAGGAGTTTGTAGAGGTCTTTTCCTGTGGAAGGAACCCCACACTGGAGCAGGGAAAGAGTGTGAGGGGTTCTCCCCCTGAGGAGAATAAGCCAGAGAGACAACTTGTGATGAACTGACTGTAGCCCCCATTCTCAGTCCCCTTGAGCTGCTGGAGGGAAGGAGGTAGAGAAAATCAGGAGTGAAGCCTCAAAAGAAGGGGCAGAGTAGGAAAGTGCTTTAAGATTTGGGTTCACTTCTCATTATCCTACTCTGATTTGATTGGCAATAAATTAAAGCAATTTCCCCAAGTCAAGCCTGTTTTGCCCACAACACTCCCTGCCCCTAATTCACAATTCTTTTGTTATGTTTTTCTCTGCCCTGCCCAGCTGAGGAGGGCAATGATGGAGTGACTTTGGTGGGCACCCAGTGTCCATCCAGGGCCAGCCCACCACACAGGTAAAGACCCATTTCCTGTGGCTGAGCCTTCTGTCCATATAACTCTGCTAACCAAAGCAGACAAAATCTGTTCCTGCCTTCCTTCACCTCCCTGTCTGTAACTAAGGGAAATTATTATAGGTGCCTCTGGCAAGCAAAGTTTAGAGAGGACCATGGGTCAGCTGAGCCTTATGCATGCATATATATATATATAAATAAATGAATATATGCATAAGTAATTTGGAATTGAAATTCTCTGCCTGACTCTAACATTCTCCTATAACCTTTTCCTAGCTAAAACCTAGCACAGCACAAAATCTCTGCCTATGTTTTCAGATGACAGCCTGTAAGGTGTAAGACTGGTATGGGAATAAAGGTGATATGCTATTAATTATAGAACAGAACCTGCATTGAGAATCTAGACAAGGAAGTGTGGAAACGATCTCTTCAGGGAAATTGTCATTTGGTGTTTTTTTCTATCCTCTTTTTTCATCTGTAGGTTCTTATACCACGCTCACATCTGTAGCATCTAGTGGAGCATTAAGCAATGTCTCTACATCTGTCAAACGTGTGGTGTCTGCTTGTGTGAATACTTACTTGGAGTGCTCCAGAGGCTTGGCAGCTGGCTGTCTTTTGTGATCTGGAAATCAATCAAGGAGGACTTCTGCCAAATCAGAGATTTTTACACTCTTCTCTGTACTAATCACAGCAGACATTCTCTTACTGAGGCAAAGACCAGCAAGTTGAGGACTGAAAAACAGAAGTACCCAGAAACACGCCTTGCCTAGGATACTTGGACAAGTTATGTCTCCTGGGGACTGGTGGGGAACAGCACCCTGTGGTGAAGTGAAACTGCTTTAACTGACCACATTTTATTCACGAACAGGAAAAAATTGCCTGCAATCTTTCATTACAGAAGTTGTCCAAAACTGACAATCCTAACACTTCACGATGTGGGTGACAGCTCACGTTCCCATGGCCAGCTCTTCAGTGATCATCAGGCTGCTGGGTAAGGCAGATCAATAACTGCTTTAATAAGACAGAATAAGAAGAGGAATACAGATAACAAATAAATCTTATATCCCTTTTGTCCCAGCACTCTGTGTTTGTGCAGCATCTCACACACCCTGGAGTGGATTCCATCCAGGGAAATAAATATCACCATTTTGGTCATTTCAGCTAATATGTAATTTTCTTAATAGAAAACCACACTATTTACAAAGAACTTTTGCATGACAGCTCCTCACTGTACTTTTCAATAAAGGCAAAGCTGAGCAAGCAGTATAATTGCTGGTACCTGGGGGAGCTGCCTGTGGCATCACTCACAGTGATCTGGCTGAGGTTGTCCTGTGGCCAGGGGGTTTGTGCAGCACAACACAGCCTGGAGGCCGCCCTGGATGTGCAGCACAGGCAGCATGGCACAGGCTGCTCAGGCAATTGCTGTATGGGTCACCAACAATCACAACATGCAACTGCCTCCCAGTCAAGATCGATATATTCCATCCACCCCTTGATCCATATAGAGTTTCCTGTCCCAAATATAACTTACAGAATATATCAGTAACATATGGGTTTCTCAGGCCCTAAATACAATGGCCAGTGGAGCAGACAGGGCCTGTGCAGGATCAGTAATTCCTGAAATACACCTTCTGCACAAGTCCCAGTACTGGCAGTAAGGGAGGTGTGTTTGGGAGGTTGTGGCAGGGCTCCCTGTGGAGGCAGGACAGTTGGGTGGCTGGGTGTAGCTGCTGCCCCTGGACATGGCACTACATCTTCTGCATTGTATCCTCCCTCCTGATCTCCATTCCAGGCTCATAGTGAGTCACAGAACTGCTGCCATTGCCCCAGACATGCCTTTTACCACTGACAGCATCAAGATACATAACTTCATTTTAGTCATTTAATGGCCCTGCTCTCTGGTGAAAAGCTGTCCACAGACTTTTTATGGCAACATGACCTTGGTCAGCATTGCAGGAATGAGGATTTAGTCACCCCAGATCCCAGATTCAGAGCTACCTAAATCACTAATAATACTACTGAGAGAGAGGAATCTGTGTGGGATCACATCAGAGGTCTCCTGACACCAGTGCTGTTTCCTGTCAGTGCCTGCTGTAACTGAGCCTTGCAGTAGGTCTCACACCATTTAAGCTCATTACCCTGGGGCTCACAGCCTCCCTGAGACAAGAAAATGTAACTTGTGGCCAACAATGTCAAACATGACAGAGGGATCCACAAGTATGAGAATGGATGTTTGCCTTTTGTGATGCCTGAGCAATATATTTCAAAAACTGAAACATTATATCAGATAAGCTTGGTTCTGTCATTTATGAAACACTTAAAGAAAGAATAGTTACTGAAGTACACTTATATAATACAATACTGTAATAAAATACCTAATAAAAAATTAGCTCAATTAGCTGAAACATTATTCTTTCTACCGCTAGCCTAAGACATATGTAAAATTTTATTATGTTTAATGGCTGTCTGGGCTCCTGCTGTAATGACTTCAAGCAGCTCACTGAGCTATGATGTTTTTGCCACATGAAGTTTAAATGGAGGGCAAGACATTCAGAGGGAAATTTCAGAGAGAAACGTGACAAGGTGCTGGGCTTGATGGAGGCAGGGAGGTCAGGAGAGAACAGGTAGATTTGTAAGTCATTGATGCAAAGCAGAGAGCTGAAGCCATGTGAGGCAGCAAGCTCACTGAGAGAAGGGTTTTAAATGAGAAAATGAGCCAAGGACAGTATCAATAATCTGCAAGTAATTGCCTGGTTTTGCATGTCATGTCAGAGACACTGTAGGAGGTGCCTCCTGGGATTCACCTTAAATACTGTGGAGGAACTGAGCATGGAAGGAGACAGAGGGTGTTTCTACAGAACTACTTCAGCTCCGTCCAGGAGTGTGTGCTAGGAGTAAATCTGATAAGAAGTAAACCTGTAGGCTCATATCATGAGTAGTCTCAGAGGCGGCAAACTGGACTCCTGGATGGTTGGATTAAAACAAAGGATGTGCACTAGGTGCATTCCAGCTGCCAACAAGAGTTCATTTCCCTGGGTGAGAGTAGATCCAGTCCAAACCCATTTTAGTGTGGATGACAGGGCCTGAGCACTGCTGCTGTCAGTGTTGCAGCCTATCCCGCACTACTTGCTAATGTAAACACAGCCACAGTGGTATTTTCTCTCCAACTTTGCTGAAGACTTCCTGGATGGACTCACATAAATCACTTCCCTTCTCACAGTTTGTGTCCTTCATATACAAAATGCTCTTAATACCACATCCTGTGCTCGCTGGGATGTGGAAAGGGTAAAATTGTCAACATACATCAGCCACGCAGACACGATGGTGACAAACATCCCTCTATAAGGCAGGGAAAACACTCTGAAACAATATTTGACTAGCTTTTCAGTACATGAGAGGGGGACCTTAGCCTGCACACTGCGGATATGCTTATGGATCAGACTCCTCAAATTTAGTGACTTGTGCACTTCTTCACACACTCTGAAAAATGGGTCCTGCTGGAAGAGATCATGACATAATAAAAACAAGGACCTGAAGGAACAGTTCTGCCAGCTCTAAATGGTGAGTACTTCACCTTGCTGTCTTCAAATCATTTTGAGATACCCTGGGATGTTCCTCTGGTATGAAATTGTATAATGTTCTGTTATTGTCTCTTTCAGGTGGTCACAAAATCCAACTCATTGTACAACAGCAAAGTCTCTCCACGTATTTATAAAAGGCCTCCCATCTAATCGTTTTGCTTGAAGTCTGGTCATCATTTATTTTGGTGTTTTTGAGGTTGATTCATTCCTGTATTGAACCCAGCTGTGTTCTGTTGCAGAATCCATTGAATTCAAATCAGAAACACTGGTCTGGTACCACAAAACCTTGAAAGATTTTGCTAAATAATTCTACACTCAGCAGAACCGCTACATTTATGTTCTGTAGCAATCATCAGCGCAAAGGCTACTGATTTAAATGTAAATCACCCTTTTCACAAAGGGAGTGCTATTCCCTCTTACTTCAACAGTATTTCTTCCTCAAAAACAGCCAATTGTACAAACACTCTAACAGGATCTGTTTCTCTTGCTGTCAATAACTTCATCACAGCTGCAAACATTCACAGATAGCAAACTTCTCAAGCCCTACATTAAGAGGGCATGTCCTACCTACAGAGCTTTCTATTTGAATCAGTGACATTCCTGAATTAACTCAAAAAGGACAGTTAGATTTTTGGAGCATTTTCTTTGACACACTTTACCAGCTTCTCTGGGAAAACAGTTACAGTATCCAAAGGTTTTCCCAGCTATTGAATTTGTGTTTGTTTGCTTGTTTCCGCTATTTGCACACAAATATCTCTCCACTACACTTGAATGTCTGAAAAGGGAAGATCCACACTCCTAACGCCAGGCTGTAATAGCAAAGAGCATTTTCCTGCTTTGCTGGCACATCACATTATAGAGGCTGCCCGTAATCTTAGGAGAACAGACAATGTAAAAAAACCCTTCCTGCTTATATCAGACCTTGTTATTAAATTTATATCCATTTCTCATAATAACTTACATTTTCCTTTATCAGAACTCTGAAAAATAACTCCTTGTGCAGGACTTGAGCATGGCATTTGATACAGTCGTCAGAGAAATTCTGATGCCCTGTCTCAGGGACATGGCAGGGATTAGTGGGATTGCAAGTCGATGGCTTCAATCATTCCTCACAGACAATGCTCAGTGAGTCATGAAGACTTTCTACTTCCAGAGCTATCACCCATGAAGTTCTGAAAGAGTCCACCTAATTCAGTGTTTAGAAGGCGACCCTTAGTGTGAAATAGATTGGACTAAAACACAGGTAACACACCACAGGCATCCAGCACAAGCTGGAATTGCCTCCACACCTCCGTGCCCAAGGTGGCACAGCTGGCTGAGCTGATGGACAAGGGAGCTGGGCTGCAGAGGGGAGCTCCAGCGACCAACCAGGGACAATCATCCTTTCCACTGCTCTGCTGCTCCAAAGGTCCTGGAACTTACCATAAAACCACAGCTTTGTATGGCAAATGGGAAGGATCAGTCTCCAGTTAGAACAAGAGGACCCCAAACAGCCTCTCTCTGCTCTCAACCCTACCTCACCTTCTGGCACCTCCTTCCTGAGATACAACTAAAGACATCAAAGCCAAGTGATCAGCCACCACTGCACTGACAAGGGCCTGGAATTCTTTTTCCAGTCCAAGGAAATACTCTGATCAGGTACCTTCTCCTCAGCGCAAGGCGGAGAATATTTATGCAGAATATTAATATCTTCATCCATAGGACTTGCAGATTATCCTCTGTTTCTTGTCTACAGAACTTCAAAAGCATGATTAATTAAAAAAAATGTAATTGAAACAAAGACTCTAATTCATCTGTAGCAGGGAGAAAAACATAAATTTCACTGCAGTGTGTGAAAGGTAGCTGGACTACCCATATTCTGTGAGAGTGATCCCTTGGCATCCAGTTGACCAGTTGTCCAGTTTTCTGACAAACTAAAACTGGGATATCATTTCTTTTGTGAAGCAGCTCTAAGATTAGTGTTTCTAAAGACTTCTTCTTTCCCTCATTATTCATCCTTCTCACCTTTTTATGCAACACAGCTATTTCAGACACTCTTACTAGGAGTGCCATATATAATGTTATACCTACCAACATGAGAAAAAAATATTTTATTTTTTGGAATAACTTGCATCAGGGATAATACATTCATGCTTTTTAGAGGGATCACATGCATGTATTTCTCTTTGTTTTGTAGAACTGGTCAGCACAGTCTAGAGGCAAGTTTAGATGCCAGAGACAAAAAACACTTAGTACATTCACATTACTTTTTTAAGAGCCAATAAAATCATATTTTTCAAATATTTCCAAGAATTGCTGGGGATCTCTGGTGGCACAGAAATTATTTTTACCAGAGATCTGCTTAGGAGAAAAAGGAAGAAAAGGCCTCCAGCATACATCTTGGATTTCTGTGATACTTTTAACCCTTCTGCATGGCAGAGGGAGTTCACATGCTTTCCAGTTTATCCCATGTGCCTAAAATTTATACCCTGAGCTGCTGGCTTGTATTCTGGCTGTATTTTACCTTTTAGAGCTCATCATAAGCAAAGCCCTGTGGAACTGGGACACTGTATTCCTGATGTTTCATATCAATCCTGCCCAGCATCTCCAAGATAGGATAATGGTTTGTGGCCCTCTAACATAACTCTATCACAAAATGGATTGGAAGAAACTTACTTCTCTACACACCCTCCCATTCTCATCTAAGAAAGCTTTCATTGATCTTCTGATTCTCAACTTCAAGATGAATCAGAGTATTTGAGACATCCCTTCTCCACTTTGCTTCAGGTTTTAAAGTGGTGGAAAGTGATGACACTGTTGCTTCACAAGCATTTGCAAGCAGAGGATCTGGCTAGCTGGCCATGGAGCTCCAGTAAGCCTAAAGAGCCATTATCTGTACTACCCTAGTTAACACCTTGGTTAATTTAAAGATTCCAGAGTAAAATAGCTCCCATGGCTCTGTAATAAAACTGCAGTCCGTTGACTATGAATGTTTGTACAGCTTAAGTCAGAAAAAGTAGTTAATTTACAATGACATCTCCTTTGCCTTATTCACTGTCCAGTGAAGGAAGTTAAACACCTCAAGCAAATTATTTATCTCATCCTTAAATGATCATTCTTCACAGGCGAGACCAGGTTCTTAGTATAGCCACACTGGATGTGAACAGGTAGTCAAGGGTGGTCTCTGGGCTCTGAGTTTACAGTCTAAGTAGACCAGGTGAGAAAAGAAAATGTTGCCCTCCACTGCAGGTAAACTGAGTCCAACATAAGGTGATTTACTGTGAAGAAGGATTCCTCCCAGCCAGACTCTTAAATGAGATCTTTTAAGGGGCAGCTTAGCACCTTAATTACTGAATCATCTGTCTTGTATTCTCCTTAGAAGCGAAGGTTTTTCCATAATACAAATTCTTTCTGCAGGTCTGAAAGGTTAAGCTATTTAAGAAATGTGATTTCTTAAACCTGGCAAGATTTGTCCACATAAAAAAATATAAAATAACAGTAATAAAGCATAAGTAGTTTTTACATCTTTAAAGCAAAGCAGAAAATATTAGCTAATTCAACCTTACAAGACCCCTATGAGTTAAGTACAGGCTACACTTCTCAAATATGCATTTTATCCCTCCCTTTCTCTTTCTCTAAACATGCAACCAAAATTATAAACAAGGTGAATAATCCTTCTGTGTGGTAACCATGGAAATCAGCTATATCAACTACTGTAAATGGCAATATATCCAGCAAGTCCACAAAAAGCAGACCTACTCCACCCTCACAAAAGGTTTCCTACGTGCAGCCACCCAATGACCTAAAAACTACTTTACTATTTTTGCTGAGCAACCTGTTGCAATATTCAGGAACTGCCCTTTGTAAGCTTGTTTTAGAGGTGAGTAACTAATAATTTTAATTAGACTGCTAAGGCAAAGCCAATCCCAGTGCCTATCCATGCTTTAGACATTTTCTGGCCAACATAGTCCTGGCCTTTACTACATCAGACCCTGTACCCAAAACAGGACAGGCTGTTCCATGCCAACTCTTTCTATCCAGATAAAATTAGCACCTGGACTGTTGATAAAGATTATGACTCAGAGAAGAGATACTATGTAAATTAATGAGGCCAGAAGCACAATATTTTAAGGTTTTGTTTCACCAAATGTTTACATTTCCCCAAATAACATTGTTTTCTTCATCATTTTAAGCAGGCATGGTTTCACAAGAAGTCACTGGCAGCACCTTTAGGATACAAACATGATTTTCAGCCTACTGCAGCTATACCCACTGACTGATGCTCTATTTTTGGTTACTTCAGCTGAAGAAATATGAAAGCCAGTCCTTTCCTCTGAGTGCACTGATACAAGATTACAGGCACCTCTAATTCGTATAACCTCTACCCTTTTGTATGTCCTACCTCAAATGTTTTTTATTAACCTTGTTTTCTTTCAAAACTCAATTCCTGCAGGTGCTTTCCGGCCACATGATGACTAAGGCTGCTTAGTTTAATAACATCAGAAACTTTTTATGTCTTTTTTGTCCCATGAGGCTAAAATTCCTCTTACCTGGAGATGTAATTCTTCACATAGAATCATAGAATAGTTTGAGTTGTAAGGAATTTAAAGATCATTTCATTCCAACTCCCTGCCATGGGCAGGAGCACCTCCACTAGACCGGGTTGCCAAAAGCCCCATCGAACCTGGACTTGAACACTTCCAGGCATGGGGCAACCACAGCTTCTGGCAGCAGCCTGTTCCAGTGCCTCACATCCTCACAGTAAAGTATTTCTTCCTAGCACCGAATCTAAACCTGCCCTCTGCCAGTTTCAAGACACCTGCTCTAGTCCTACCACTCCTTGCCCTTGTAAAAAGTCCCTCTGCAGATTTCTTGTCAGCTCCTTTTAGGTACTGGAAAGTTCTATAATTCTCCCTGGAGCCTCTCTTCTCTGGGCTGAACAATCCCAATTCTCTCAGCCTTCCCTGATAGGGAAGGTGCTCCAGGCCTGTAATTTTCATGCCTCCTCCTCCTCCTCACAGCTCCAACAAGCTGTCCTTTCTAGTGGTCACATCATAAAGACCACATCCTAGTGGTCAGCTAACCTGGGGGCTCCAGCAGGTTGAGAAGGGACTTGGGAAAGCAAAACAGAAATAATTTAAATCCAAACAAGGATTTGTGACAGACAGAAATGGTTCCACTGCCATCTGACATGCCAAAATTCATCTTTTGATCTCCAAAATCTTATATCAATAAATGCAGCATACCTGTCCAGTTCTGCAAACCCTCCTGGTATTTAGAAAAGCATTACAGCTGATCTCAGTGAGAGCTCAGTCTGAACCTGCACTGCGTAGGTCTGTGCTCTCTTTCAAGCAACAATTTGCATAATGGTGTTCATTTCCAAAAAAAGCTTTACAGGCTTTATACCCACAAGGCCATCTCTGGATGGAGAAGACAGAAAAACAGAAAACAGAGTGTTGGCCACCTGAAGAAAGAAAGGAAGATTTGGACAACACGGACATTTGGGACTGAAACCCTGGGTTTGTAGCACAAAGATCGTCAGTAAAGACCTACACAGCAACATTCATCAAGCTCTGTGTAACTCTGAACTTCCATTTCCAATGAGCTGGGTGCCAGACTGGGACCATTCCACACAGAAGTGCCCAAACCTCAGTATTCAGGTTTAATTCTGAAGAAAAACACAGAATACCTTATTAACTGACCCTTGAATCCTGGGAGATTCAAAGACTGAATTAAAGCTACTAAATATGTACCTGCAATTCTAACAGTTGTTTGCAAACAGATTGTTAAAACAGTGTCCAGAAGCTCCCCCATCTCCCTAAACAAAGGGAAATTGGCACATTTTAATTCTGTTCTAGTGAAGGTAGTTTTGTAGTGCCCCTTGCTCACCAATAGCACTACCAGTGACATGATAAATACTTCTCAGGTATCATTCATCTTCTCCTTCTTGTTATTAAGGTGAACTGTGTGTGCAGCATAACATTTTGTTTTAAAAGGACTTGGGATTTTCACAGGAGAAAGGAGAAGATTGATACAATTGTCCATTCTTATTTTGGAGAAGGCAGGTGAAAGAAGCAGGTACCCAGGAAAATGGGAGGTGATGAGTTTTGCAAAGATCCTCAGTCCCTGAATGCTTTATTTAGTATGGAAAAAACACACCATGAACCCATCAGTGCCTGATGGACAGCGGGGCAGGGGGGAGGGAGGCTCAGGGTGTCACCAGGCTGATCTGAGGGGTGGCTTCATGTCCCTGAGGCTGAACCTGGCAAGGGACATGCTGAGATCAGCACCTGTAGGTGATGGGCAGCGAGCAGAAGGCAGAGGGCAGGCAGGGATGGACGATAGGCTGGGTGGACAGCAGACAGGCAGGGATGGACGATAGGCTGGGTGGACAGCAGACAGGCAGGGATGGACGATAGGCTGGGTGGACAGCAGACAGGCAGGGATGGACGATAGGCTGGGTGGACAGCAGACAGGCAGGGATGGACGATAGGCTGGGTGGACAGCAGACAGGCAGGGATGGACGATAGGCTGGGTGGACAGCAGACAGGCAGGGATGGACGATAGGCTGGGTGGACAGCAGACAGGCAGGGATGGACGATAGGCTGGGTGGACAGCAGACAGGCAGGGATGGACGATAGGCTGGGTGGACAGCAGACAGGCAGGGATGGACGATAGGCTGGGTGGACAGCAGACAGGCAGGGATGGACGATAGG
The DNA here is from genome assembly GCA_013401375.1 of Spizella passerina. NCBI lineage: Eukaryota > Metazoa > Chordata > Aves > Passeriformes > Passerellidae > Spizella > Spizella passerina. The sequence continues at coordinate 40,253 of WBNQ01061960.1, forward strand.
CTGGGTGGACAGCAGACAGGCAGGGATGGACGATAGGCTGGGTGGACAGCAGACAGGCAGGGATGGACGATAGGCTGGGTGGACAGCAGACAGGCAGGGATGGACGATAGGCTGGGTGGACAGCAGACAGGCAGGGATGGACGATAGGCTGGGTGGACAGCAGACAGGCAGGGATGGACGATAGGCTGGGTGGACAGCAGACAGGGACGGACGGCGGGCAGGGACGGACAGATAGCAGACAGGGACGGACGGCGGGCAGGATGGACAGAAAGCAGAGAGGGACGGACAGCGAGCAGGGGCGGACAGACAGCAGACAAGGACGGCGGGCAGGGACGGACAGACAGCAGAGAGGGACGGACAGACAGCAGACAGGGACGGACAGGAACGGCAGCCCCGCGGCGGGCCGGCAGCAGCAGCAGCAGCGCGGCGCGCGCCCTCTGGCGGCCGCAGCCCGCAGTGCGCACGGGCGGCGCAGCGCGGGCAGGGGAGAGCGGAGCCGAGCTAAGGGCGCACTAAGGCTGCTCTGCCCTTCTCTCCTTACTATTTCACCCTTTTTTTCGTTAGAACTCGAGCTTTTCACACACTCTGAAATGGCTCCAAATTGTAAAAAAACACGTATCCTTTCATTTTCATACTTCAGTAGGACTGTAAGAGAGATCGAGGAAGCCAAATTAAGGCAAACAGTGCTCCTCTTGATCACTTAAAGTTTGTGCTTTTGAATTTCAAGTCTGCAACTAAAATGGGCTTTATAAAAGTGGATACTTATGATGTCATTTTAATGTCACTGAATGTAGCAGAGGCTAAGCAAGCAGAGCGCAGACACAGGCAGTGGTGAGTGTGGCATGAAATGAGAAAACAAAAAAAAAGAGAAAATAATAAACCCTGTATTTATCACAGGCAGCAGCATAAGAGGGATCTAAGAAGAAGAGTTCAGTTTGTCTCACAGTTTTATCTAAAATGAAAATATATTTAACTGTTTATATAAGGGAACTGACAGAGCTTCTGCCTGCAAGGGGAGATTTCAGAAACCTGAAGATCAGGTTTATGAAACAGAAAGTGAGGGCAAAATCCTTGCTAAATCAGGAGTCCTATTCCATGAAGTCCCTAATTTAAAAGGAGACGGTGCTATATGGCTATAAAACAAGAGGTATTTACATGGTGAGAAAGTTGACCACTCTGACCCTTTGCATTGCTACCTATAATTCAAATAAGAAATATTTTAAAGTACATCTTAAGTTCTGTCAGGTTTTTCTGAACATCAAGCCCTGCTTTGTGCTGCCCATTCAAAGACCTTTATGGGTTGTATAGAGATCCAGGAATCAAAAGACAACAAAAGTATAGTCCCTTAACTTTACTTAGATCCTGCCTCTATATATGGATACATACAGAGATGAAAAATTTCATTCCAGAATTGTAAATATTCATGTGAGTGTGTCTCCAACAGCAAATGGATCTCAGAAGGAAAGTTCTTAAAAATTGAAAGACACATTTAAAACCCAAGCAGAACCATTTCGTAGCTGTTGCTTAAATGTAGTAAGGTTAAAAGTTAATGCACAGCCAAGGGCCTTTCCTGGTGCAAGCACAGCTCTCCTGTTGGAACTCCTTCATACAGAAATGTAGGATGTGTGTGGGAGAAATCCTTCATTCTCTTAAATTCAGTTATTTCCCTTTTCCGTACCTGCTTCATTCCCCCCTCTTTCAATGGAAGGCATCTGGTGTCAGACCACAATCACCGTCCCCCCAAAAATAATTCCAGTACTGACATTTACAACTCTGTATAAATATACCCAATAAAGGCATTTGGATGAAGTGTGGCAGGTAAATAAAGATGATGACATAATGGGGCATGCACTATTTAAAGCAAAAAGAGAGGGGAAAATGCTGCATGCTGGCCCTCGGTAAGATTAAACATCCTTCTCTTAAGGAGGGAAGTGAACCAGAACTGATTGGAGCTGGAGTCAGTGGAGTTTGGGAGAACTGCCTGTCTGTGAGGAGGGTCATTCCAGTTCTTTTGGAAATCGATTACATTCCCCAGCTACCTACTGTTATATTGCACCAGGATATTATTGTACAGTCTTGCTACAGAGCCCTCCATTATAGAGCAGCTCTATTGGCATTTCAATGCTCAATGAAGGTTAGAATTGCCACAGAGGTTTCAATTAAAGAAAATTCAAAACGAAAATGGAGAAGGAAAAAAGAAGAAAAAAGGCTGGGTTGAAAGTTTCCAGCAAAGGTATTTATGGCTGTCTGTCACCTTTTCTTTTTTCTTCCTAGCTCCTGAAGGGAAGTCTAAAACGTCCATTTAAACTGATGTGTTTTGCAGAATTTTTGGGAGGAACCCTAATGCATCATTCCAGTGGTGTAGTAATAAATAAAAAAATAGATATCCTTACCCATTTGGTATAAACTCAGCACTGCCCAAGTTAGAAGGGGGTAAACTACATTTACCTGTATTTCCCCTTGGCTGCATCACTGCAGGATGCTACTAGGACATATCAAAAGTAGTTATTCCATCCATAGCAGGCTGTAATCACTATTTTTCCTAACTCCTAGTCTGGTTCAAACACCCCGTGGTACCCACCACAAGTACACAGGACTCCATATATCCTTTTCTAAACTGAACAGCCCAGAAGAGCAGGTGTTTACTGATTACTTTATACACATCAACATACAAAACCAGAGCAGTCCCTGGACTGGCAGAGAACATAACTGCTTGAAAAATATGGCTTAAGTTTGCTTCTACTAAGGTTTGATATTTTTAATGTTTTATCTATTGTATTTATGAACAAATTGGGTTCATTGTTTTATTGGCTGTACCTATATTTGAGTTCAAGATTAACATTGCAACCAGTTTCTAAGGTGATGGCCATTTAATTATTGTTTATGTAGAAGTGATTAACTAAATGCCAAAAAAAACCCAAATTCCTAGCTAAAACTTGAAAACAAGAAGGGTCTGTAAAAAGCTAAACAAAAACCTAAAGAATTCAGGCGAGCATGTGAGATCTTGTCTATAAGGGGGTTTAATTCCCTTAAACAATTTGATGTCAAGAACACCTTGCTGTTTACAAGGAATTTACAAATTTTTAATTGCACTTTCCTCATTCAGTTACATTCTTTAAAACTTTCCACAAGACAAGAGTCAGATGCTGTTGTGGAGGGCAACAGCCATAGTGGAGAGGGTTCTTTTCATGCACAGGTCTCTCTTTAATCCTTATTTTTACATCTTGATTGCATTTCACAATAGTAACCAGGCACTCCAGGCAGTGTTTTAGGGCAATTACTACAAGTCTTGGGTGGTCACTCTGCATTAGATTTCATGCCTTATAAAACAACATGAGGTGTGCCATAATGACTCAGAAATATACAGCCTTTCATGTCCTATTGCTTAATTAAGGAGGGTGTTTTGCAGGACAGATATTATTGCTAGTCTGTGGTTTTTAATTTTACTACACAGTAAAAGCACCCTAATTCATACCAGGAATTGGCAAACCTGCAAATTAGTGCATTTTCTGAATTAGAAAATAAGTGAATAAAACTGCAGAAAGAAAATCTAAATGTGAAAATGGCAATATTAAAGCAAATGTGCTCATTTATCCTGGGAAATATAGCTGAGTCCCATTCTGTTGATATTTAATAGCCTAACACCTTGGCTTTTTTGAAACATAATGAGTCTTCAGACCCCAGACCTACAATGAGCTCCCTGTGTGCGGACTCCTGCACAAACATGGATTTCAGCAAGGCTCCCAGGAGAGCTGTCTGAGCATCACTTGTGGCCGTACTGAGAACAGGGTAACAAGGTACTGGAAGGACTTGTTGAGACAGCAGGGTCTCGTGGCAATTATCATTTCTGTGAGGTGGTGAAATAAAAGCCAGTGATCTTCCAGTCACTTTTACATTAGCGTAAATACTGTAACTTTTAAAGCTATGCTTAATTTTTCAGAGGCACTGATAAGCAGATAAGTCGCAAAATTTGACCTACTTGAATAAATATCTATAATCTGACAAACAGTATGCTGCAGTTTCCTTCTCCCTTCTTTATAAACCCACTGACTTTTTCTGCTGGCAATGTAAAATGGCCAAATGCACAGACAACACATGGATTAAGTGCACTCACCTCCACCTTGCTCACCTCCCTTTCTCCCTGTGTCAGAAGTTAGCAAAAATGTTGATCCCAACCTTTACCCCAAATTATTTTGACTCAAACAATTTTCCAGATGTAGGCAATGAAGAGTACAATTTCTAACAAATGCCAGTGATGTTAACGCTCTCAGGGTTCAAAGCCTGGTGTTTGAAGGCAGTGGGGTGTCACATAATGAGTACAGGATTCTCCAGCTAAACCCAAAAATTCTTTTTATTCACTGGTCCTTGCTGAAGGCCACTTTGCTCTATCATTTTCCACTGGCCTTGTCTGGACAACTCTGCCTGCCTCATTCCTCATATAAATATACCCTGGACCACAGCACTTCTAGGACCTGGAGGAGATGAGCAACAACCACTACTTCAAGCTTTGGTGAAGTTGGCCAAAAGAGATTATTGACCAAGTTGACCAGATAAGATTATCAGCCAAGTTGACTAAACATCTTTCAACCAAGGCTCTGCACAGTTTTGTTGACTCATTCCAGCAGCATACTCCAAGAGCTCAGCCAGAATTGTAGTTTTCATCCTACCTTGGGAGAGTCTCAGCTTACCAAACAGGTGCCTGCACCTGGCTAGCAATCATTAACGCTGAATTATAGTCCCTAGTCTGATGGAAGCACATTCAGTCAGCAGAGAGCTAGTTGCCTATCACCTCAATAAGTTCATGGGGTCATCCCTACAGCTTCAGACAGAAATCCTAAATCATCCATAACTGCCTAGTTCATGGTTTGCTGCTTTTTTCCAACAAATTATACTGACATCACTCTAACCTGCAACAGCAACTTCTGGGCATGAAAGTGTTATCCCATGGAGAATAAGGGAATTTTTCACCTGTATGGGAGCCAGGTTTCTTCCTAGGTTCCTGAAGAAGTGTGTGATGTCCCTTCTGAAATAAAGAAAGACTGTACTATTGCCAGAGGAATTTTTCAGGGCTCTTCAGTCTGAGACCTGACTGTTTTGGGACCATGAGCCCCAAAATTACTGAATGCTTTTGAAAATTACTTTGGGTCTCCGACCCACAGCAGCCATTATCTTAACAGCCTTTCTACAGTACAGCATGAGGAAATATTTCCTTCCATTGACTTAAAATTTATTTGTTGCATACTTCAATGAAATGCACTTATTTTTCTCTTCCCCTTAGAAAAAGAGTGGGGATAGAAAATAAAATAGCTGCTCCAATTTTATTTATGTTCTCTGTAGTCATAAATATCTGCATTCAGTCTCTCTTTTACATGCAAAGCAATACTGCAATCTCTCATGCCAGGCCCACTTCTGCTGTCATTGTAGTCAGTGGTCAAAATTCATATGGATCTCACAGGGAACCAGAATACGGTCTGTGTATAAGTAGTCCTTCTAAATCTTACCATCTGCAGCAAAGTAAACAAAAAATGCCATCTTAACATAGCTGGAAACAGAAGGAGAGAAGAATATACCAGCATTTGCTAAATATAAAGCGATATATAGTTTTAAAAGGTGCTACAAATAATGGATGGCTTTATAAAGAGAAGTTACAGCTGTACTATTTGTGAATTTCTTAAACAGTCCATGTTGAGATTCTTTTTTTAATGATCATTGCCTTTATTAATATATTGCAGCAAACAATATGTAATATTAACAATACAGACAGCAGAATAAAATAATTGAAATTATTGACAATTTTTCATCCTTGCAAGGAGAAAGATTTCATTATAGCCCCATCTTTGTCACGGGCTGTGTGTATGCTCAAATTTGCACAGTTTCATTTAACAGAGAACCACACAAGCCCTGGGATTTATCCCCAAAGATTTTGCTCAGGAGTGACAGGGTGAGAGTCTCATTCTGCAAAGTACGATGATGTGGCACAGGCTTTAAATCAGTAAAGTATCCCTGTTTAGGAAAATACACCTAAGACAAGAAGCCCTAGGCATGTGCTTATGTGCTTCCACGAATCAGCCTGATTGCTGTATTTTTCCTGAGGCAGAGATAAGGTTTACAGACACAGGTCCCAAATTTGGGCCAACCTAAATATTATTTAAATAATATTTCCCCTTTCCTCTCCCTCTTTTTGCTGAAAGAGCTGGGTTTGCCGCACATCTTATTCCTATCTGCCTTTATTAAGCTTTTTATAAATGGGTAAGAAAAAAAAATAATTCAGCATCCTAGACATCTTCTTGGGTTTAAGATCTTAACAAATGAGGACACAGCTGGGCTACTTGGTCTGTGGATTTGCTAGCTGCGGGATTAAGTCCAGCTGAGCTGAAGTTTATAAACCAAGTTATTGACTTTAAAAATTCTCATACCGCTTATCAAAACACACCACATTGAAAGAACACCCTTCCCAGAATCAAATGTGGCAAAGCTTTCTCAATTATAGACAGCCTCTCCCCATACAGCCGGCCTTACCATAACCTTACTAGTTTCCTGCATCTATTTTATTTCAAGACTCACTCTCAACTTGCTGTAAAAAAATAGTCTTTTCTATCTCCCATCCTAAATAAGCAGGGTCTGAGCAGCAAAAGGTTGGTGGCATATAGCCCAGCACTGAAAGTGGAAACAAATCATGCCCCAGCAGGCATCATCCTCCCCT
>WBNQ01061962.1:0-19313 GCA_013401375.1 Spizella passerina
ATGTATACCATTCTATGTATTATTAACAGTTGTCCTTTATGTTACCTATACTAGGTCTTCAAGTTACAAACTGAAACATATGAGAGTACATGGGCAATCATCTTTTATTATGGAGTCAGACAACAATATCTCTAAGACAAGAGTGAGCAGCAGAAGAAAAGAGTGTTTTAAATAATAATGATATTAACTTCCTACTATATTTCAGAGTCTGACACTGTAAGATTGTGAGGATAGCAGCACCTGAGGCCCTGGGTAAAGACACTGTCAGAGCAGCTTCAATATGCATAATGAAAGGTAGCAAGAGTCTAAGTGAGCAGCAGGCTACAGAGAGAAAGAGAGAGGTCCTCAGTATAACAACAGTTAAAGCATCTATAACACTGTGCAATACAGTGTTATTGGGATGAAAAGTTTTCTAAACTGATCCCTAAATTTGATCATCCTGCTTGTGTTTTTTATTGTTTAGCTATCTCAGTGGGTTGGTTTCTCCACATTAAGAGCAAATCCTGGGAAATTCTTCACTCATGAGAACTGTTTCAGATTTTGCAAAATAAGCAGTAAGTAGTTTCTTGTGTATTTGATACACTGGACTAATTCTGCATTANGTAACCCTGTGAAGCATTGCTCTCTGCCAACCTGAAAACTGGATAAATAAAAACTCCTCCTGAGATTGGATTTAGATTTGAAAGCACTGCTTCCAGTTATATTTTAAAGCTTAACTATGCACTGGTCTTTCATTACCTGAAAATTAGATTTCTGACAGTAATTAGCTCAACTCAATTGCATATATTATTTACTAGGAATTAGTGTTTTACCACCATTCTCTAATAGTGGTAGAAGTAGGATCATATGTTTTACATGCAGAAAAATCCCAAGAGCAGGTATTGAAAGAAAAAATTGAGGTAAAATCTCAATTGATTTAGATACCGTGAACAGACTCTAGAACCAATGCATATCTCTGAGAGAAATAAATGCTGATTAAAAATATGGGGAACAGAGTCAAGGCAAAATTATCACAAAATAATTAACATAGGATTAAAGTAGAGGAAGCTAAAGAATGTGCTGCAGTAGAACATGTAACACACAACTTTTCTCCCAGTGCTCTTCACGAGATACATCATAATTTATTTGTATTCCTTGGTAAGGGCAAGTAAAGAATTTTTATGAATTTGTTCCTAGACTGTTATTTTTCAATATATGCTGCCTTACTTCTGAAATAAATAAGAAGAGTCAGAAAGAAATTTTAAGAACAGACTCTCATTCAATGTTGTATGCATCATAAAGACAGTCACAAACAGTGAAAAAAATTACAAACCAACATAGTTATCCTCTTATTCTAGAAGGTGCAAAAAAATTGAGGAACATTCACAGGCACAAAGCTTTATTAGTGAGGTTTGTAACTGATAGAGTACTCTGACTTCAAAATTACTTTAGGAACACAATTTTTAAAATTATGAGGATAGTGGGGGAAACGGGAAGAATCTCTCCCCCAACTCATGTATACCATTCTATGTATTATTAACAGTTGTCCTTTATGTTACCTATACTAGGTCTTCAAGTTACAAACTGAAACATATGAGAGTACATGGGCAATCATCTTTTATTATGGAGTCAGACAACAATATCTCTAAGACAAGAGTGAGCAGAAGAAGAAAAGAATGTTTTAAACAATAATGATATTAACTTCCTACTATATTTCAGAGTCTGACACTGTAAGATTGTGAGGATAGCAGCACCTGAGGCCCTGGGTAAAGACACTGTCAGAGCAGCTTCAATATGCATAATGAAAGGTAGCAAGAGTCTAAGTGAGCAGCAGGCTACAGAGAGAAAGAGAGAGGTCCTCAGTATAACAACAGTTAAAGCATCTATAACACTGTGCAATACAGTGTTATTGGGATGAAAAGTTTTCTAAACTGATCCCTAAATTTGATCATCCTGCTTGTGTTTTTTATTGTTTAGCTATCTCAGTGGGTTGGTTTCTCCACATTAAGAGCAAATCCTGGGAAATTCTTCACTCATGAGAACTGTTTCAGATTTTGCAAAATAAGCAGTAAGTAGTTTCTTGTGTATTTGATACACTGGACTAATTCTGCATTTACCACTGTCAGCCCATTCTGCATGCAGACTACCTCTGGTGCATTATCAGCAAGCAAACTTATTTTGAGCGTGTTAGAATTGCTGGGCATTTGACAGAAGAAAATGTGGGTCGAAACAGGAGATTCATGACCTTCATTAACTCACACTTTAATAATGGTTAAAAAATAGTCAATGAATATTAAGTAGCTAATTTCTTTTTCCTTTAAAGGATGTTTTTAGTATTTAGAAACATGTAGGATAAATGTTGTGTGGCAGTCTGTTTAGTGCATACAGAAAAGTTAAACATGGAATTTGCCAGGGAACGTTATAATTGCAGTTGACAAACTTTTTCAGTCATTGGATCTTCAGAGACATAGCATGAACTGTTGTCTTGGGTTTACATACATTATTATTCTAATGCCATGTAATGATCACATGACATCAGAGTGTCTATGAGGTTATGGAAGATAACATTAGAATTATTTCAAAATAATAAAAATATGACATTAATGAGAACAGCAGGTACACAGACAAAGAGCAATTTTGCTTTAATTGCTTACAAAACATTGCAGAGTCCTAGCAGAATGGTATTAAGGAGTTACAAAGCCAAAAAACTTAAAAGGTAAGGAAAATTTATGACTAAAATAATTAATCCTAACTTAATAAGACCTGTTTATGTGCACATCTTCTGTTAGTTTTACCTATGAACCAATTTTTATACTATGGATTCCCTGATCCATTAAGTTTAGAAAACATAAAATTCTGAGAATAAATCCTAGTTGTCAAAGGAAAATATTTCATACTGCATTTGACAGCCTGAGAGAGGCAAGGCTGCTAGAGCTCCTTGCCCCCATGTCCAGCCTGAAGTGAGGCTGAAAATATGTTCCCAGTGGACACAGACAAACAGAGAACATTTGGATATACATTTGGACATGAAGGGCTGTCCACACAGATCTCAGAGACACACACAGGGCATTCACATGAACACAGACAGCATCAACAGGCTCATCCTGCTACCCTTTCTGATTGAGCCAGAACAGAGTTCAGTAGTGGAAATAAATATATCTATGAAGTATGTTTATCCCTGCAGCAGCTGGGTTCAGACACCCAGTGTCTGTGCCTGGATCCCAGCATCCCCAGTTGCTGGCATCTGAATTTACAAGTGCCCACGGTCCAGTGCTGCTCCATTTGTTGGTACAGATCATTTCACTCACACAGAGATGTCCAGGAGTTCCCTGTCCCACAGCCAACCCACTGTGCTCTCTCCCTTAGACACACACATCCAGAGCAAGTCCTTGGTCCCAGGACACTTCACCTACTATCTGGATTGCTCTCATTTGCATCCCAACAGCACTTCAATTTCTGTACCAGAGATCCACATACACAGAATTATAGAACTTCTGGAGTTAGAAAGACTCACAGGGATCATCAAAGTCTAACTCCTGACCCTGCAAAGATCCCCTCAAGAATCACAATATGTGTCTGCAGTGTTGACCAAAACCTTCTTGTACTCTGGCAAGATTGAGTTGTAACAGCTTCCCTGAGGAGCCTATTCCAGTGTCCAAGCACCCTGTGTCCAATATCCAACCTGAAACTCCCCCGATACAGCTTGAGGCCACACCCTCGGGTCCTGTCACTGGTTACCACAGAGAAAAACTGCCCCTCCCCTCATGGGGAAGCTGTAGCCTTCATTGGGGTCCACCCATTGTCTTTTCTGCTCCAGGCTGAACAAACCAAGTGACCTCAGCTGTTCCTCATACAGCTTTCTCTCTAAACTTTCCAACATCTTCATGGCCCTTTTTTGAATGCCTTTGTATTGTGGTGCCCACAAATGCACAAATGTGTCAGGTGAGGCTGCCCTGGTGCAGAGCAGAGCAGGACAGTCCCCTCCCTTGCCCAGCTGGTGATGCTGTGCCTCATGCACCCCAGAACATGATTTGCCCTCTTGGAAGCTGGGACACTGCTGACATATTCCACTTGCCATCAACCAGGATTCCCCTGAATACTTTTCCACGATGCTGCACTCCAGCCTTCCACTACGTTTAGGGTTACTCTGTCCCAGGTGCTGAAACCAGCTCTTGCCCTTGTCAAACTTCATACATGCACAGAGTAAAGAGATTCTTACCAGAACATAATTGATAGTGGAGTTTAGTAAATGATAGGACAGACCACAGTGATTCAGGTACAGGGCATGGCCAAATAAACCTATTGATCAGCCCCTGCTTACATGAGAATGGACATTTTTTTTTTCCTCTTATCCTTCTTATTTCTCCCTAAAGCACAAAACCCCTTTTCCACCTTTGATTGCTCTTCTAAATAAAATACCCCATGAAAAATTAAGCGGAACCCCAAAATGCTTTTCCTGTGCATCCCATAGCATTTCCTCCATTTTTAGGCAGCAAATACCTTAATCTGACAGGGCCTGGACAGTGTGTGCCATCCTTAATCTTTAGTTTGTCTTCCTGACTGTCCCTGTACCCCTGTGTTCCTCTGGTGTTGCAGAGATGGGCACTTTGGTGGGCTGATGGCTCTTCTGGGATGTGATGGGAGCTGCTAGCAGGGTGTGATTCCCCTGGTCTAACCCAGAGCCTGCAGTTGTCTCTGTGCTCCCTTTAACCACATATCCTAAACCTGGGCATATAAGGGAGACGGCTCTCTGCAGGACTCCTGCTTCAATTGTTCTAAACATTGGAAAGCATTAGGTAAATGAAGCAGAGGAGCTGCAGGAGCAGGCAGCTGAGAAATGCCCAGGGAAATTATCTGCTGTCAGGTCTCTGCTCAGCTTTCCTGTTTAAGTCTGGATCAGTCACTTAAATCACATTATCACAGGTGGACAATGATTATGTATTCTTCATTTTCTGGATGACTGACTTTATTCCCTATGGTCTGATTTGCAAAACAACTGGGTACTCATAACTGCAGCATAAGCTAGTTAGAGTTGTGCTTTGAATTCATAAACTGTAATATACAATTATATTCTCTAAAAATCAGGTCCAGGTTATGTGAAATTGGGCACATACAATTAGTGACTCTTTTTGACCTTATTATCTCAATGTCTTTGTTCTCAACCTATGTTTTATTAAATAGGACATAAATAATAATGACATCCTTGCTCATATAATGGTTCTACAAAAATCAGTTTGTGTTGGGGAAGCTACCACTTATTGTCACTATTAAGTCTTCTATATTATTGATAGAAAACCAAAACATTTTGTGATTGAATAAAATACTGTAGGAGCTTAGGATCCTTCTTCAACTATCTTTTCTTATCCTTCATTTTCTAATAGGACAGGTATTACTTATGCTACCTCATTTTAGGGATTCTCCTTTCTAAAAGATCTCAGGAAATTGTATTCCTCCCTACAACATCCTGGCCTTGTCTCTAAAGCTGTATGGCCTGTCACAGCTGTTTCCAGTTCTACTTTATTGAGGCTCTTTACTAAGAAGATGGTTGCATATGGTTTTAAATTCATTTTTGACTCAAGTCAAAATGTATAGTAGTGTTCCTACATCATACATTAACAAATTTTGTTACAATGAATAACATGCAGAACTTGGTGCACAAAGTTTTTATACTCAGATAAGGTTTAAAATATTGTAGAAACACAATGATAGAGAAAACAATTGTAAACTCTATGAGCACCATGCATTCCACATAGTAGAGAAGTATTTACAACGTGATGCTAATGTAATAGTGAAGGCAGTTTCAATGCATCTGCAAAACACAATGAGATTAATCCCACAATATTTTTTCTTTTGATTATGCAGCTTTGCGAACTTAGTAACTTTAAAGTTTTTTTCTGTTTAATAAATAAAGGTGCGTAAGATTCTTATTAAAACTCACAATTGAATATATTTTAATCTGCTGTTGAAAAGCTGTCAGCTTTCAGAGAGATAAATGCTAAGAAAATTGTCTATACTAGGTTAACAGTGATTTAACCATGTGAATGAACAAATATTCAGTTGATTTTTATGTTTTTGAGTTATGATAACAATGAAAATTAATGAGTCAAATAATTACAACAAAAGTGAGGATAGAGGGAAAAATGATAAAATTGAAAGTATTTTTACAATTTTATTTAAGCATTCTTTTGTATAGAACCTGTATAGAATGTGATTTTGTTATTTTCTTGAAACTATTAAAAAGTAACTTAGCCCAGATTGAAACCACTTCCTATGATTAGTATTGAAAGATGGAAATATTTTTGGAAGTCAGTTTCTAAACATAGAAAATTATTTTATTTGCATCCCGATCTTTTTTTTTTTTTTCCACCAACATATCCAAGAATACCCGTACTTTCTTTAATTCATATTGTGCTTCCCAGGAATAAGAAAAAGACTCAAGCTTTGGTCTGCTATAATCTTCCAAAAATATCAGCAAAAGTATTTGATCATATAATAGGAGAAAAACAAATTCAAATATTAATGAAATACATATCTAATATGCAATAAATTACATTTTTCAAGTACTGCATAATTCTGATGATGCCATAAAATGTGCAGCCCAGGGTTGCGGCGGGGCGTATGTGGCCCTGAGGTCAATGTCCGGCTAGCTGGAGCTTAGGCCAACGCTCCGCTGCATAAACTCAGCCCGCACCCCTCAGCGTCAGAGGCTCAGGCTGCGCGGGCTGAAGGACAAAGCACTTGCCGCCAATCCACCGGAAAGGAGGAGCTGGACTCTCCACTGGGCAAAACTTGGTTTATTGACTCCCAAGAGAGCAGCCACTGAGAAAGACCTCGAAATAGGGGTGGAACAGGGTTTTAAAGGGAAGGGGGTGTGATAAGGAGGGGTTTACATGGAACCAATAGGGAAGGGTGAGGGGATGAACTTAACATGAATGACATAAGGGAAAACCCAATGAACACAAAGCATAGGAGGGGCCCCGGGACCACAGCCAACCACAGCCCCCAGAGAGAAGAACATTCTGGAGATTTAGGAGGAGTGGGGGTGATTGACTGGGCCCAGGGAGGAGATAAAGTCTACAAATAAGGGAATAAGGGGGAGGAGGAATTATATAACTGAGAAGACTGGCAACCCCCAAGGCGGGAGTTGCCATAACAACAAAATAACTGGCAATAACTAAGGCGGGAAAACAGGGAAGGGCAGAACCATTTTACATAAAACAGGGGGGAACAATACATAAAATGGGGGAGCAATACAATAAACTTAACAGCACACTACAACACAGGGTCATCCTTTAGCAGTGTAGTAATAAATAAGAAGACACAAAGAGATGTCTCTTGGTCTTGTGTTATTTTGACAATGCAGGGTAGGGTTCAAGTGGTGTTTATAATTATTGCAACTTATTTTTGCTGTCAATTTCTATATATTTAGGAGGTATTTTTGGGACATGTATGATGTAATATTTGGAAGCCAGTAAATACTGAAAAATCCTGTAGAAAACATTATCTTTTTTGGAGTGCTAGTCAGTGCTCTGTGATAAATTTATGAAAAATCTTTCCTTAGGCATGGAAATTCCTCTTCAACTTAATTTCATGCATGAGTCATTCATAACAAAGAGCTATGTTCAACCTCCCAAAGCATCCCTATATTGTCTCCCATAATTCTTGCTTTACTCTCTCCAGCTCTGTTAGCCCCATCCAAACTCTCTTTTAGAAACTGTTTATCCATTAGGCTGTGTAAGTCCTACTTCTTTCAGCAAAACCTTCTATTCCATGGCTTTGCCATTTAATTTATACACTCTTGATAAATAACTCTTGATAAATAAATAGTTATTTAATTTTATCAAAGAGAGCTTACATTATTTGTTGTGCCTGAAATAATATGAGAGAAATTGTGTTCATTCTTAAGAGAAACATCTAAATTGTCACTTTTACTTAGTTAAGTCATGTTGTCAAGGAAACGGGTGACCTTCTCTAAAGAGAAAAAGTACTTTATGTTTATGAGGATTTCAGTAGTTCATCTGTATTTTTTCGTTAAAAGAGACTAATTTTAATCTCTACAGCATGCAGTAATACAGATTATACTTCCATAGTGAATTTGTATCAGATATAAGAAATAAATTTTTAATGATTTGCAGCTCATTTGGTAGTGGTTGTTTTATATTTGATTAAAAGAAGTAAACTTTTTTGTCATCAACTTTACAAAGCTTTTCTGCCCACAAAAGCATTACACCCGTAATGCTCGAATTTTACTTGGAATATTTCACAGAGTTGTAATATTCCTTTAAAAAATGTTTGTATAGAGATTGTCAGTGTGCCCTGAATCTTATGAGCCATCCTTGTAGCCAGTGAACTTGGAAGCCTTGCTTGTGACTGAAAATTACATTCTGCATAATGAATGATGTGAGCAGATTGTGGAACACATCATGTTTAGGCAACAGCCATTAAATTCTACGTAAGTTAAATATTTTCATGTTTCTGAAATTTTCAGAAAACAGACCTTTTTCCCTTTATCTGAGTTGTAAAAAAGATGTAAAACCAAAGATGGTGCAAAGACTAGGTGTCATGGTCAAGGACTATCATGTCACTTCTGTAGATGTTCGTCAGACTGTAAGGTGGGTATTTTTGTTTAATCTTGTGATAATAATCTTCCCTGCTTTGATGTAAATTACACTAGTATAAGAACTAATAGTGCTGAAACTTGCTTTGAATTTAGCCCTACATGTTTGCTACAGTAGAAGTTGTGTTGTCACAGAGCTGGCTGGAAAAACTACTTAATGCCTCAGACATCTCCTCAGTCTCACATGTCAATTGCAGTTAGGATCACAAGAAATGTCTAACACTTATCTCAATGAATATAGTTAACTCCCAGCTTTTTATCTGGCCCCCTCTGTAGACCATCTCAAATTTAAAAGTTTGCCTATGCAGGAAAAAGCCCAGAAAAAGAAACAAAAGCTGAACTGTTAAGAGGACAAATCAAAACCCTTTGATTCAATACAATTCTCAAGAAGGCCAGCACATTAAAGGAAAGCTTTTGTTACTATATTGCTAGCATTAGTAACTGATGTGCAGAACAGGTTTTTTGATGCAGAAGTGCCAAATGAAAATAAATAGTGGAAGTAGATTTAGATTAACCTATAAAAATACAGAAGGGTGAAAACTTCAGAATATTTTTTCTCTGTCCTAAGGATACACTTAAATATTTTGATGTTTTATATCTATGTTTTGACAGCATTTTGGAACAAAAACAGTGTGATATTTCTTTTCATGTTTTCTTTTCCTTTGGAAAAATGGATGTATAAATTCTTTGTTTAAAATAAAAGAAATGGAAATAGAAGAAATTGAAAGAAAGGAAATGGATATCAGCTCTTTCCTAAGTTACCTTAAAGGCCAGAAATAGCACAAAGCATCTGGCATTCCATTCATTTCAGTATGAACTCTCTTAGGTTTCATAGCTTGGGAACCTTAAACTCATAGTTTGAACACAAACTTTATGTGACATCAGTGTCCTGATGGAGAGAAAGTTCAGCTCCATTAGTGGTCATCCCATAGCTCTGTGAAACTGCTGGCTAAGAGCAGAAAATTGGCTGTTGAATTCATTTGACCATTATGAAGTTTCTTCTGCGTAATTGATGGGCACAAGTTGTAAAAATCTACTTCAGTTATGAAAAGAAAATTACTGCAGTCCCAGTAATTTACTTTCTGGAAGGGAACATTTCTCAGCTTCTCTTCGTGGTATTGAACAGTACCCAAATAATCTACACAGTGTGAACACTGGATAGAGTTAAGACTGAAGAGTATGACAAACTATGGAAGAATAGGCATCATGAGATATCAGGTTGATCTGACATAATATGAGAGATCCATTATTTTCATGATTATAGAATCATTAAGGTTGGTTTCCCTGTGTACCTGTCCAGACATATGTCCTACCCCATATATTTTGCCTTCTCCAAACATTTATCTCATGTTTTATTCTTCTTATATCTCATTTTTGTCATGCTACCTGAGAGACCTACCTCTGTGTTTATTAGATACTGATAGAAATTAATGCCTTCATTAAGACTGCATCTCTTTGTTTCTACTAAACAGTTTCAAGTAATGTCATACGAAAGCAATGTGACAAGATTTATTTTGGTTAAAACTTGGCAACAAGTACTGTTTGCCATTGAAAATTATGTTTTATATTTCTGTTTTCACCATTCTGAACCTTCAGTTCAGATGGACACTTCAAATTGATTGGTTTTGAACAATAACAAAAAGAAAATATATTTACTAATGATTCATTGTTCAGTAAACTGGCCTTAGAAAGATTGTTTCAGGGTGACCTCTGATTTTTCACACACAATTTGCTACCAAACAGAAAATGTAATGAAAAAACTTACAGGAATTGTAACTTTTAAGCCCATTATTTTTCTCTCTGCCATCACAAGATCATTATTATTTGCAAAATGTGTATCAGGAAGCAGGTTGCTGCTTTTTGATCATAAACATTTTTAATGTATTTGATAAATTTCTCTCTTCAGCATCTTTAGCTGAAAACAGTTATTTTTACTGCTCTACTATAAAATAATATTTTTCCTAAACAAATCTCTAGTGAATAAGAAGAGAATCCCAGTTTTAATTGAGTAATTATACTAAATAGAGCAAGGAATTTTTACACTAATGATAGTTCATTCATAAGAAAGACTTATCTCAGCAATTATACACTTTAGATTAATAGAAATTGCTTTTGTCAGAGACTTGCTTATGTATTTAAACAGCATATTTTTTCTTAAGCTCCTTCCTTAATTGTGCAGCTACTGTGGACTCTTAGAAATATAGCCTTAATGTTTTACTTCATTAACTTTTATAGAGCTAAAGACACTAACTTTGAGGATTGTCTCCTATGTATTTTTGTCTCACAAAGTGGACTTAAAACTGCAATAAATAGGCAACTAAAATTTGTCCCAATTTGGAAAGGCTTGTAATTATCAGTACAAACATACCCGTATCAATTGGATGTATTTTATTTAAATAATTTTACTTCTATATCCTCATATTTTATTTTATTGTTAAAAGAAACTTCAACAGAGGCTTAAAGGAAACTCTCATTTTACAGATGTTTGACTAGAGTTACTAATTTTTATTTCAATGAACATTGTAATTTCTAATAATATTTGCTTTAGGTTAGCATAGCAGAAGTACTTTTGGTGAAAGAAAGTTTACTTTTCATCTCAATGTGCTGATTGTTAGGGAATAAATAAAAAAATCAATCAGTATCTATTGATTTTGTCTGATATTTGTATGGCAGGCTGAAAACTCTTCTGTGTAGTTTGCATGATATATTCCAATTTACATCAGTATAGCAATGTAAAAATTCAGCTTCTTATAAAATTACTCGGGAATTCTATACATACTCATAATAACACAGGAAGATGAAAACATTAGGCAACATTGATGAATATATTGAGGAACTTGTTAGAGGATTTAGGTAATGATAAGTATCAATAAATAATAAGAATTTCAAAAGCATCATTAAGTGTCTGTCTTTCAGAGAACAAGTAATGGAGAGAAATACAATTGCAGTCTTTTTTTATGTTAGAATCATACTGAAAAAAAGACAAGATGATAGCAGAAAAATTAATTCAATTCTTTCTATTGATGTATATTGTGGAAAANTGACAAACTATGGAAGAATAGGCATCATGAGATATCAGGTTGATCTGACATAATATGAGAGATCCATTATTTTCATGATTATAGAATCATTAAGGTTGGAAAAGATCTCCAAGATCATCAAGTCCAACCTGTGACTGAAAACCAGCCTAGTTTATTTTGTAACCTGTATTTTAGACCTGCATTTACCTTTGTTTCTATCTTCTCATACTAATAACTTTACCCTGACTACTGTTCTGGGTTAGACTGCTTTTCCCATGCACTTTTGTTGCACGTAGCTAGCTACCTGTGGAACCAGGTGTGTGACAATGAGTGCCTGTTCATACATGTTCATTCATATATGCTCACATATGTGGAAATACGACAAGTGTCTAAACATCTCTGCTTATTAGAATATCATTATTGCTGGTTTTCTGGACAAAGTATAAAGAAACTCTCTGTTACTTTAATCAATGTGGTTGTTTCTCAGCCTCTTGCAGTTCATTTTTCTATTCCTTTTTCCTTTACCTTCACCCATCTTATTTTCCTTTCCCTGTGTACCTGTCCAGACATATGTCCTACCCCATATATTTTGCCTTCTCCAAACATTTATCTCATGTTTTATTCTTCTTATATCTCATTTTTGTCATGCTGAGAGAGACCTACCTCTCATTTTTGTCATACCTGAGAGACCTACCTCTGTGTTTATTAGATACTGATAGAAATTAATGCCTTCATTAAGACTGCATCTCTTTGTTTCTACTAAACAGTTTCAAGTAATGTCATACGAAAGCAGTGTGACAAGATTTATTTTGGTTAAAACTTGGCAACAAGTACTGTTTGCCTTTGAAAATTATGTTTTATATTTCTGTTTTCACCATTCTGAACCTTCAGTTCAGATGGACACTTCAAATTGATTGGTTTTGAACAATAACAAAAAGAAAATATATTTACTAATGATTCATTGTTCAGTAAACTGGCCTTAGAAAGATTGTTTCAGGGTGACCTCTGATTTTTCACACACAATTTGCTACCAAACAGAAAATGTAATGAAAAAANTGACAATGAGTGCCTGTTCATACATGTTCATTCATATATGCTCACATATGTGGAAATACGACAAGTGTCTAAACATCTCTGCTTATTAGAATATCATTATTGCTGGTTTTCTGGACAAAGTATAAAGAAACTCTCTGTTACTTTAATCAATGTGGTTGTTTCTCAGCCTCTTGCAGTTCATTTTTCTATTCCTTTTTCCTTTACCTTCACCCATCTTATTTTCCTTTCCCTGTGTACCTGTCCAGACATATGTCCTACCCCATATATTTTGCCTTCTCCAAACATTTATCTCATGTTTTATTCTTCTTATATCTCATTTTTGTCATGCTACCTGAGAGACCTACCTCTGTGTTTATTAGATACTGATAGAAATTAATGCCTTCATTAAGACTGCATCTCTTTGTTTCTACTAAACAGTTTCAAGTAATGTCATACGAAAGCAATGTGACAAGATTTATTTTGGTTAAAACTTGGCAACAAGTACTGTTTGCCATTGAAAATTATGTTTTATATTTCTGTTTTCACCATTCTGAACCTTCAGTTCAGATGGACACTTCAAATTGATTGGTTTTGAACAATAACAAAAAGAAAATATATTTACTAATGATTCATTGTTCAGTAAACTGGCCTTAGAAAGATTGTTTCAGGGTGACCTCTGATTTTTCACACACAATTTGCTACCAAACAGAAAATGTAATGAAAAAACTTACAGGAATTGTAACTTTTAAGCCCATTATTTTTCTCTCTGCCATCACAAGATCATTATTATTTGCAAAATGTGTATCAGGAAGCAGGTTGCTGCTTTTTGATCATAAACATTTTTAATGTATTTGATAAATTTCTCTCTTCAGCATCTTTAGCTGAAAACAGTTATTTTTACTGCTCTACTATAAAATAATATTTTTCCTAAACAAATCTCTAGTGAATAAGAAGAGAATCCCAGTTTTAATTGAGTAATTATACTAAATAGAGCAAGGAATTTTTACACTAATGATAGTTCATTCATAAGAAAGACTTATCTCAGCAATTATACACTTTAGATTAATAGAAATTGCTTTTGTCAGAGACTTGCTTATGTATTTAAACAGCATATTTTTTCTTAAGCTCCTTCCTTAATTGTGCAGCTACTGTGGACTCTTAGAAATATAGCCTTAATGTTTTACTTCATTAACTTTTATAGAGCTAAAGACACTAACTTTGAGGATTGTCTCCTATGTATTTTTGTCTCACAAAGTGGACTTAAAACTGCAATAAATAGGCAACTAAAATTTGTCCCAATTTGGAAAGGCTTGTAATTATCAGTACAAACATACCCATATCAATTGGATGTATTTTATTTAAATAATTTTACTTCTATATCCTCATATTTTATTTTATTGTTAAAAGAAACTTCAACAGAGGCTTAAAGGAAACTCTCATTTTACAGATGTTTGACTAGAGTTACTAATTTTTATTTCAATGAACATTGTAATTTCTAATAATATTTGCTTTAGGTTAGCATAGCAGAAGTACTTTTGGTGAAAGAAAGTTTACTTTTCATCTCAATGTGCTGATTGTTAGGGAATAAATAAAAAAATCAATCAGTATCTATTGATTTTGTCTGATATTTGTATGGCAGGCTGAAAACTCTTCTGTGTAGTTTGCATGATATATTCCAATTTACATCAGTATAGCAATGTAAAAATTCAGCTTCTTATAAAATTACTCGGGAATTCTATACATACTCATAATAACACAGGAAGATGAAAACATTAGGCAACATTGATGAATATATTGAGGAACTTGTTAGAGGATTTAGGTAATAATAAGTATCAATAAATAATAAGAATTTCAAAAGCATCATTAAGTGTCTGTCTTTCAGAGAACAAGTAATGGAGAGAAATACAATTGCAGTCTTTTTTTATGTTAGAATCATACTGAAAAAAAGATAAGATGAAAGCAGAAAAATTAATTCAATTCTTTCTATTGATGTATACTGTGGAAAACCTAAGATATATTCCTGCATCAAAACCTTCATAAGACTGGTCTCATGATAAAGCTTTAGAACAGTTTGCTACAGTGAGAAATATTAGGATGCTAGAAATCAGATATAGAGCTCCTGAATGAGTTCTTGTGTTTAATATGTTGTCTCAATCAGGCCCCTCACCAGAAACAAGAAAAGTGCCAACAGCTGTAACAAAAGAAAAAGGAACATGTAAGCAAGTCAGAGATATGTACAGTACCTCAAAGATCTCTTGCAGTTTTTCAAAGGAGTCAATAAATTGATATTGGTATCAAGGTTTCAATTTCTTCTTCAAAGATTTTGTTAATTTCTTTAAGCTGTTATAGGGTAAGAAGAAAGATAGCCTTATAATTTAATAATGTCAGTGAAATACAGTAAGGGAAGGGTAACCATATGGATCTGTTTTCACAATGGCTGAGGGTCACCAATGGAGCCTCTTACAAATTGGCCATGGAATTACAATTGTTGTAGAAATTCATAAGCTATCTACAATGAGTGTGAATAGTGAACTTTGCTACCAATATAAAGTATTTGGGGCTCTACAAAAATAAAATGAACAGAGGAGAATTGGAGCAAGATCTCACATAGGAGTAATTGCTCAGTGAAGCAGTAGGTGAAATTCAGTGTTCTGAAGTAAAGTGGGGGGAAAAAAGCCAGTCCTCGCTATGTGCGTACAGCAGCTGGCATGAAATTAGGTATTTCTTCTCAAGCATAATATTAATTGAAATCCTCAAAGTCCAGGTGCATTCGAACACAAGTGAAATTTAGGAAAATAATAATAATAATAGTANCTGCCCTAATGGTGGGCACTTGCCTCAGACCCTAAACCAGAGACTCCAGTCCTTGTGTGTTGCTTTCACCCAGATGCAACTGCTTAGGAAGGAGACTTGAGTAGAGGTGGCAGCTTGCAGTGGGAGCCCATGCCCTTGTTGGAGCAGGCTCCTGGAACAGACCTGTGGCCTTTTGGAAAGAGGAGCCCACACTGGAGCAGGTTTGCTGGCAGGACCTATGACTCCATGGGGGACCCACACTGGGGCACTGAAGGACTGCACCCCATGGAAGAGACTCACGTGGCAGCAGTTCATGAACTGCAGCCTATGGGAAGGATTCAAATTGTAGAAATTAATGGAGGATTTTTTCATGTGGGAGGGCCCTGGGCCTGGAACATGGAAAGGAGTCTTTCCCCTGAGAAGGAAGAAGTGGCAGAAACAATGTGTGACGATCTGATTGTAACCCCATTACCCAACCCTGGGCGCTACTGAGGGGAAGGATGTGGAGAATCAGGAATAAATTTAAGCTGGGAAGCAGAGGAGTGGGAGAATTATATTATTAAGATTTAGATTTACTTCTCATTATCATACTCTGATATTATTGGCAACAAATTCAAGGAATTTCCCTGTCTCGGGGCCTCTTGCTGATCAGAGTGACCCCGAGAAAAGTTAGAAATCTCTTTTCCCAGCCCGGTGCTTGAAGAAGGAGTCAGCGCTCTTCAGTTCTTGGGGTCAAGGTTGTTTATTGTTCCTTATCTTTAAAATATTTTCTCCTGTCCAGCTGAGGTCCATTCAGCAGGACAGTCTGAGGCACTCTGCCTGCCCCTGGGCAGTGTTATATTTTATACTAAAAATTACGTATACCCTATTTACAATTACTTTCCAATGCCTATCATCTATGTTAAACAGTGAGCTTCTATTCTA
This sequence comes from Spizella passerina, assembly GCA_013401375.1. Classification (NCBI taxonomy): domain Eukaryota; kingdom Metazoa; phylum Chordata; class Aves; order Passeriformes; family Passerellidae; genus Spizella; species Spizella passerina. The sequence continues at coordinate 16,369 of WBNQ01061962.1, forward strand.
AATCAGTCTAGAAGTGCCAACATCATCCAGAATTTGGAGGCTATGAAGAAGAAGGAGAAAGGCTGGTCACGCCCCAATTCCTTCATCTTGCCCCCTGAACCCCCATTCTAAAAACCCCAAAATCTACTTTTTCACCCCGTAAAAATTCACTATCATTAAACTGTCTTGCAGATCTTCATCAAAGGTTTGTAACTTGCTCCATGGGTCATAATCAAAACCACAGGCATCTTGGGCTCTGTGCCAGGGTCTCTGAGTCCCCTGGCAGGGGTCTTGGTCCTCCAGGGCAGCCAGAGGAATTTCCTGGGTTCTCACATTTCCCCAAGTGTTTTACCCATGATGATAATTTTTGAGTGTCTCTTCCTCTCTTATCTCAACCCATGAGAGTTTCATTATATTTTCTCACTCCTGTCCAGTTGATGAGGGGAGTTATAGAGTGGCTTAATTGGAATTCTGGCACCCAGCCAACATCAAACCACAACACAGACAAAAATGTTGTTTGTCTAATCTGGAAAACTGAATTCCCTGTGGTAGTTTCCAATTTAAAAATTTCCATGTACAACCTCTTTCTGCAGTTTTCAGGTTAATGCCAAGATCCTTCAACTTTTAATATGAAAAATTCAGTTTTGATAAATAAGAAGCCTTTTAGTTTGGGGATTTTTTTTTTTTGGTGGGGAGGGGAATAGAGGAATATTTTCGAGATCTTTTAAAAACTTGCCTTTTGGAGGAAACCTATATATAACTTTGTGGGTTTTGGGTTTTTTTTCTTCAGGGAGTCAGGGAGAGGTGGCAGCTTCCCAAGCATGCCCAGCTAATTTATGCATACCTAAGGCAGAAAAGTACATTTTGAACTCTCTTACAAATAAGAATTATTTTCCTTCATGTAATGGATTACATCATTTATCATGAACAGATAACAGCTGAGATCTGTAGTACTTGTGCAGACTCACACCACATAATTATACATGCTGCAGGTTGCTGTTCTGTGTCACAAGGTTTTTGTGAATGTCTTTGCACTCAGTGTTGAGACTTAACATAATGGATTTCATATATTTCTTTCCTTTTCAGAAGAAATGCAAAGAAAAAGATGCAAGTGATAAATGTGTCAGACCTGAATACAATTTTTTCAGTAGTTTCTCACCATATGTAAAGCTGTTCTCAGTCTTTTCCAGTTTTGGACTACCACGGTCACCAACACTTCGGTTGTTGTCCCTCCTACATAGAATTGCATATGGCTCATACATCTCACTGTAGTTCATGCCCAATCCATGGGAAAATTTTAAAAAAATTGTTTTATTTCAGAATTTCTGTAATTCCCAAATTTTGCCAATCCATCCAGTTTTGCATTGATATAATTCCCTACTCGAAATGGTAACCAATTGCATCAGTTGCATGTCTCAGTCTCTGATGCTGGTCTTTTTATGCAGCATTTAGGAAAAGGCATATTTTTTATTTCTTAGTTTTATCATTTATTATAATCCTCAGATTCTGTTGTAGGTCTTAGAACAGTAGTTTACTGCAAAAAAAGCTATCTGCAGAGTGTATCTAAAATTCACATATAGGAGGCATAAAGTAGTTTTAAAGACAAATAGGTAACCAGAACAATTGTGTAAAATGGGATATCCATTAACTCTTTAGGGCTTACAAAATGTCTAAGAATGTCATCAAAGACAGATGCCCACTGTTAAAATAAACACTAGTTACTTTAGTGTGTTACTCTGAGAAAACAATTTTAACCTAGTCAGAGGAACTTTAAGCATTATGGGATATCCACCATATTAGATAATCTGTGGAAGCTAGTCTTTCATCACTTGGATGTTCTTAGGGAAGAAATTGTCCAAGTTTTTTAGAATAGCTTGCCAATATATACAATGTAAGGAAATTAAAATTAGGATTCATTTATTGCAGAAAATTATTATTTTAAATTTAGATTAATTTACACTTACAATATGATTTCCATAACAGACAAAACACTGGTTTTTAGTTTTTCCAACACTAGAGTGATAAGCCCTACTTGTATTCCTAAAGTAAAGCACATTTCATCCTGTTTGTGACTCAGCTAGATCTTACTGAAGATCAAAACGATCTATAAGTGCATCAAGTAGTTGTTGTAGATGACCTTTTATAGGTCTTGAAGTCCTGTATTTTGTTTTAACTCGATGAAATTCTGAATGTATACAATGGGGATTATACACAAAGAGTCTTTCATGTGATTGAAAGAATGTGCAAGAATGTGCAAGAAACCCATCAGGTGTGGTATTCAATTGCTCAGTCTATTATCCTATTGAGTCTAAATGTTTTTGGCAGAAGGTAGCAGGAAAATGACCCAATTTAGCTGAAAAGAAGTCCAAAAATTCTTAAAATTATTATAAAGTTTGTTTATTTTTGTCAGCTATCCTATCACTAGTTTATTTTCTTTCAAGTTTGTGAAAAGAAACTTTTCTCCATACATAAAAACCACACATGTGAAATAGCTAAAAAACTAAAACACATTCCTTCTATATAAAAAAAAACACAAATCATAAGAGGCAAAGAAGTTTCTATATATGCAAACTTTCATTGTATAAATTCAAAACTAGAATACAAAAAACAGTATTTTTTTTTATCTGACAATCTCCGCCACCTCTATTTGAGAAACTTCTTCAACTTATTTTTCTGGACATGAGAGTCACTGACAGATCAGCTGGGCTATAAGATCTTTGGGATTCAGGAAACACAGTTAATAGAATCTATATTCCTAGACTGTATAAAATAACAAAGTGTGTTATACTCTCCAATAGCATTTGAAGGTAAAGGCATCTTGAGCCATAATGTCAGCAAGCAGCAGTACCATCCTGTCATTTTAACAGGATATGAGCTGAATAACTTATTGTCATGTACTATCATTTGAAGACCTATTAAAATTTGTTTCATGGTTGAGTGCCCTAGAAAACACACAAAAGTAATCT
>WBNQ01061963.1:0-11816 GCA_013401375.1 Spizella passerina
CTGCCTTCCCACCCAATAATCCATCTGTGATCGATGCAAACCTGCTTGTTGTCACGAGATGGTGTGTCTGACTCATACCCTCAACAAATTACCTCTGTTTGGTGAGTAATAAATATGCATTTTTGTTTTGCAGTAGCCACACAACTTGTATCTTAATGAAAACTAGAAGCAATTATAGATCAGGGTATGTGAGGGGGTAGAAATGAGGGCTGAGATTCTCAATTTGCCCCTAGAAAAGGGCATTTGAGGAAATTTCTTCGCATGGTAAGTTTTGTGACAAAAACAGGAGAGTTTCCTGTGATGTTTCCACAAGGTCTGCATGTTTAGATATAAGCAGCAATTTTCCTTCTTGCTTCCTTGTGCCTGGTTCCTGCTTTCCCACTCCTAAAAGTGAAGAAAAGGAATCTGAGTGCAAATTCCCTCCAAGCCCAGCAGAAAGGCTGTTACACGATGGGACTGCTTGCTTGGTTGGTTTTGTGTATTTGCTTTGCTTTGTTGGGAGTCTCCTGTGTAGAAAGCTATTTGTGCTTTAAGGAACAGAAAATGACAAGTGCTGGTGAAGCTGATGGGCTCTCAGAGCCCTGAAATGGAGGAAAGTGGCACGTTTGTACCAAGAACTGACATGCTGACCTCAGTGTGTCAGTGGTTTCTAGAAGGTTTAAGTACTCCTTAGATTTTATCTCTGGAAAATATTAAGGTGTTCAATACAAATTTCTGGGAATGATGGTGCAGAGATTAAAAGAATAGGGCAGTGCTTGTCATTAGCATGCCCAAAACAGACTTGTTGAAAGGATCTTGCAACAGAGGCTTCCTGAATCATTAGTTACAAATAAATGGTATTTGATCATGTTGAAATTTTCTAGAAGCTTATGAAAACAAATTAACTACTTTACAGTTATCAAAATGTATAACTTAATTTATCCTGCTAATGAGAAAAATAAATGCCTATTAGGAACAACATGAAAAATAATCATAATCATTTTCTTTTGTAATCAAAAAAAATTATCAGATTACTTCTGTGACTTTCTTGTGTTTTCATTCTTTTATAGGATTTAATCCATTTGGCACACGATCAATGAAAGGACAGTTGGAGTATGAATGGTCTGTTTCTTAAAACACAGAAATCCAGTTGCTTTCCTTTAAAATACTTTTTTATTTTTATAGTGAGTACATATTCTTGACTATTGCATCTGGTAGTCCAAGAGATTGCATTCTTCTTTTGAAAATGCCTACATTTTTGTTCAATCTGTATCATGATGTGTGCTGATCTGTATCTGTAGCCATACCTGTATCTGTAACTATGGTATCTAAAGCCAAAAAATGCAAGAAGGAATGATGATCAATGGAGATATGACTTCGGGTTGGGATTTTTTTTCAGTAGATAGGATGTGATTGGACAATTCAGTGTAAAGATTTACTTCTTGACAATGTGAAGAAATGTGAAATATGTCAAGACACACTTCTCTTTGGCCACTACAGGCTCATGTTATATCAGAGTGATGACCAGCCTTCTGTGTTGGACTGTGAACAGTGCCATGAATTATTGCACTTGCAGAGAAACACTTTTAAAATAATATTTTAAAACTTTGAAAGAAACCTTATGGTTTCCTAATAGATTGCAAATAGGTTTTTGTGCAGATTTTAATGGCATGATGTCATATGAAGCGGGGAAGTTGACCCTTAGTGGTTGATGTGTCTGTCAGTGCTCCAGGAAAGCTGAGACTGCTGGTTTACCCCCAGTCATCTTTCCACATGCTCAACTGAGCTAAATGGCTCTAGCTATTTTATTTCCAGCACAATGATAAATATCCATGTAGGTTTTGCATTAAAGCTTTAGATTGGATGACTTTATTTAGGAGTGAAAAAAACCAAACCAAAAGAAACTCATCCCCAGTCCCTCCAAAAATAATGCTGAGTGCTGAACAAGACATAAAGGGACATGCATTAGGGTTTTACATTAGAAGAGCATTTTTAACCTGGGATATCAATTTGTCTTTATGATGTAAATATTTTGTATCTAAAGGTACATTAAAATTTATTTAAAGTAATTTTTCCTAGAGTGCTCCTGGAATATGTAATAAATAATTATGGTAATATCTGTCCAGTATGGCAGGATGAAACCAGGTATACACTAACTTTGTTTCATCTTTTTTTCATCATTGTAACTTACAACTACAGAGGGTTTCCAGAAGGTGTGTGACTTATTGTTTTACTGAAGTTCTCCTGAATCTTTCTTAACAAAAGAAAGTTGATGTAAAAGATCTTTTGAATTTTTTTCTTCTTTCATTTTTTCCAGACTTAAAAAAAAGTTCTATTTCCTTGCTTTTCCCTGCAGTTTCCTCATTTCCCGTCTACCTCCCTGAATAAGGGCACAACTTTACTTTTGTGTCTGTGTGCAAAAGCTTTACTTCCTAATGGACCTCCAAGCTGGCATTAGTGGTTCAGTAGGCTTAATGTAGACATTGAATAAGCCCTTTCTGAATGTGGGAAAATTCAGCGTTGTTTCTGCAGTGAACATTGCATTCACCTTCCTGCACAGGCAGTGCTTCATTATGGAGAACACCAGGACACTTACTGGTGGGACTTATGAGGGAACATAACAGGATATTTTACCTGAACTGAGAGCTTTAAGTAGGACATGCCATTGATTTCTGCTAAGGAAACTCGGGATACCACCAACTCCTTGTAGTTTCCAAAGTGATTCCTGAACTGAGCCTGTGAAGAGGCAGCAGTATGGACACCCCCCTCCAAGGTAATCTTTAATCTCCCTTGGCAAAAAAAAAAAAAAAAGGAAATGCCCTCCACCTATGAGTATGTAGAAATCATCTGTTAAATGATTAATTTCTCGTTTCTGATGAGAGCTCTACACAAACCTGTTTTTTAATCAAATACAGAAAATTGATTTTGTATGTGATGGCAGTATACCATCTGGGTTTTTTTAAGCAGAAAGTTCTCTTTCCCCTTGCTTCTTCCTCCAAGTACATTTTTCTGTGGGCCTTCATTTCATATTTGAGTCTTTTTCCTATGCATTTTTGAGCTTTGATTTTCAGGGAGAGACAATATCTCTTATTATATATTATAATATATAGTATATTTCACTTGACAGATGAATATCATTCTTTTCCAACCTCTTCTCAAATAATCAGCTACTCACCTGTGGAGCTTTTATGCTCCATCAGCAGACAGCAGTCTAATGCCAGACTGCTTTGTCCTCTGCAAATATTTTGGGATCCTTTGCTACTCCAAGTCTCAATGATCCCTGACAAAAAAGAAGTGAACTTGCAGTTCTTCAGTAATTTCTTTAGAATTGAAGCAATGAGGAAGAGAGATATTTGTAGTTATCTCAGCATTTGCAACTGTTTAATTTGGAAACCAGGCAATAGATAACTTTGGTTAAGAATCTGCGTTTTATGTGACTTTATTTATTTTATGTGGCTTTATTAAGGGCAAAATATAACTATGGGTTTGTTTTTAAAGATTAATTATAAGATTGTAGCTGGAAAGTGTGCTGCTCGAGACTTGTGGGTGCAAAAGTTTTGAAATTGCATTGTAACTGAATAGTGGCAGTTTTATATTCATTTTGTCTGGTGGCAAATAACTAGACAAGGTGAAATTAGCCCTATGTCTCTTCATCCTGTTTTGATTGAGGCTGCCATCTTGTAATACAGCTGCTCAAGATATATGAAAAAAAAAACTGAAAAAGAAAGAAACTCTGTGAACAGTGAACAGTGATGACTTTATTTATAGCCTAGTTCATTTATGATTGTAAGTAAACCTTTCACACACTGCAAAGTGTGAAATATCCAAATTAATCATGGACCTAAGTGCCTGGGGAAAGGAGATTTTAGGAGGATCGAAGGTATGAAATGAGAAACAGAAAAGAATGGGGAACAGGCCCCTTATGGATTACTGGGCTCAAGGGTCACTTAGCCCTCACAAACAGGGCTCAAAGGCAGAGCTGCTATTGATTTCTTTCCTTAACTGAAATCCCATTTTCACCAAAAAAAATTAAAGCATGGACACATTAAAAAGATTAAAAATGTATAGATCTCACTTTTATGTGGCCTTGAATTTGTCTGGCTAATTGTAAAATGCTGGTGCTGTAGGCTTTCCACCACAAGATGGATGTGGGACACATGGACAGTGTGAGGTGCCAGTTTGTGGATCCTGTCCCACGGAGTGGGTCCTGCAAGTTCAGCAGAGCTCTAAGCAGCAAGTGTCAAACTTCTGGGCCTGTGGAATACTCTTCAGGTTTTAGATTGGACTGACCCATGGCCCAGTCAGGCTCTATGTAAATTGTGTGGGTTTTGGACAGAGGAGACACCATGATGGCATGCTTGCTTCCTGCAAAGCAGCTGAGCCATGAAGAGCATCCTTCAGGACCTGCTGTAAGCTCTGTTGCTCCAAGTGGAGTTGTGAAGAACGTGATTTCTGACAGACATCACAATGACTAGTATGTCCCAGAAAATCCATATGGCCATAGGATAATCTACTTAAGGGAATCAGAATTTTCATATGCTACTGATAAAAGCCTCAGTATTATACTAGGACATATTACATCCCACTTAAGGACCTTTTCTTTTATCTCAGGGAAGAGAAGCTAAGGTAAGACTAGCATCATTAGTGTGCTTTCATATTCAGTGAAAATCTGAGCACCATGGAGAATGCCTATGGCACTGGGTATCCCACTGTTTTCCTCACAGCAGGCACCTGGCAGCTGGAAGTGAGCAAAGCTGGACTGAAGTATTTGACTTACAAAGTGATGCACTTTGCACCAAAACATTCTGGGTTCTTCTGTCCAACACNACACAGTTGACTAGAGAAATGTTTATGTTATTGACTGTTGGGGATTTAATTTTCTAGGTGAGTGAATGCTGAGGTGTACTAGAAACTGGCTGAACTGATAAATTGAAAAAGTTGTGATTAGTTACTAGAGTGTACTCTCTCCAACTAGAGACCAGTAATCAGTGGCGTGCTCCAAGGCTGGACAATGAGACCACCACTGTTTAACATCTTCATTAGTGACCTGGCTAATGGCGCAGGATACACCCTTAGCAAGTTTACAGAAAATATACAATGAAAGCATCGGTTGATATACCAGAGGGCTGTCCCTCTTACAAAGTTTTGTGTACTCAAATTCCTTATGGAGTACAGATGCTGAAACATTCTGTACAGATGTTGAACATTCTGTGCCTTTGATTCCTTGTGAAGGCTGACCTAGAACAGAGACTAGACAGAGCTAAAGAATAAAGTAGGTATTTATTAGGAGGCCTCAACAGATCCACCTTGTGCAGCACAAGACCCAAGCCAGGGCAGTAACCTAGGTGAACCCAAAATGGTCATAAAAAATGGATGACCAGTCATGGGGTCTCACACTTTTATATGTTTTGGTCCATTAGCATATTGGTCCATTAGCTAATTGTGCAATTTCAGCTCCAGCTCATGAAGCCCCATCCTTCTTGTTTTTCTGTCTTCAGTCCACTGTTGTTTATGCTCTCCAGCCTGAGATCTGGATCGGCTGTCCTTGGTCCCCAGCTAGAGAAGGAATTGTTTTGTCTACCTACTCTGTGAAGAGAGCTTACTGTCCCCTAATATGAAGCCCAGACCCACACACTAAAGCAGCGCAGAATCTGAAAAATATAAAAGCTAAGACCTGAGGCATCACCTTCACCAAGAAAGCTGGGAAGTTTTCCTAGTTATTCCTATTAGATTTGCATTGGGAAGGAATGAGGAGTTGCTATTCATGATTCTCACTTCAGGGAAGAGGAGATTTTTAGAAATAGGCAGTCTTTTTGACTTTAGAGAATGCTTTGAATAGTATGAGGAAATCTTGTCAATAGTTGTAATTCTAGAGATAGATGACAAAAATGAGCAGAACTCTGTCAGAGAAATACCTCTGCATGCAACGTTTATTTGAGCTGTAGAACATTTTCCCCTCAGGTTACAGTGAATGGATGCTCTAAGTTTTTAGAGGTTCACGAAGGCATTGAACAAATTAATGAAAGAAAAATCCACTCGCATTGGAAGTTGCCCCCTTTGGACTAGAAAGTGCATGAATCAAAAGTTGGTGCATGCTAGGAGTTTGTCCATGCTTCTTGCACTTCAGCCTTCTGCATTTGTGGCCTCCTGGCACTGAGCTCTGTGGATCTTGGATCTGCCCCAGCTGAGGGTCTCTCCTTGTGCTGCTTGTGAAGTGCACTGGTCCCACTCACAAGTGCAGAATGAGCCGATGCTGCTTGGTCTTGGGCTTTGATGAGGGCCCCAGCCNAGCCCCATCCTTCTTGTTTTTCTGTCTTCAGTCCACTGTTGTTTATGCTCTCCAGCCTGAGATCTGGATCGGCTGTCCTTGGTCCCCAGCTAGAGAAGGAATTGTTTTGTCTACCTACTCTGTGAAGAGAGCTTACTGTCCCCTAATATGAAGCCCAGACCCACACACTAAAGCAGCGCAGAATCTGAAAAATATAAAAGCTAAGACCTGAGGCATCACCTTCACCATGAAAGCTGGGAAGTTTTCCTAGTTATTCCTATTAGATTTGCATTGGGAAGGAATGAGGAGTTGCTATTCATGATTCTCACTTCAGGGAAGAGGAGATTTTTAGAAATAGGCAGTCTTTTTGACTTTAGAGAATGCTTTGAATAGTATGAGGAAATCTTGTCAATAGTTGTAATTCTAGAGATAGATGACAAAAATGAGCAGAACTCTGTCAGAGAAATACCTCTGCATGCAACGTTTATTTGAGCTGTAGAACATTTTCCCCTCAGGTTACAGTGAATGGATGCTCTGAGTTTTTAGAGGTTCACGAAGGCATTGAACAAATTAATGAAAGAAAAATCCACTCGCATTGGAAGTTGCCCCCTTTGGACTAGAAAGTGCATGAATCAAAAGTTGGTGCATGCTAGGAGTTTGTCCATGCTTCTTGCACTTCAGCCTTCTGCATTTGTGGCCTCCTGGCACTGAGCTCTGTGGATCTTGGATCTGCCCCAGCTGAGGGTCTCTCCTTGTGCTGCTTGTGAAGTGCACTGGTCCCACTCACAAGTGCAGAATGAGCCGATGCTGCTTGGTCTTGGGCTTTGATGAGGGCCCCAGCCCGCAGGGTGAGGGGGGCAGTTGTGAGCACACCGGAGATTTCTCCATCCAGATGCTGGGCACCCTCGGATTCAGCTGGAGTGGGAGTCAACTGTGTAAACTGTGAGTAAGCCATGTGTAGGCATCTGGTCTTATTAGGTCTATAAGATTTTCAGATCATGATCAAATTGTTGAAAATACTTTAGTTCCCAATGTCTTCTAAAATATGTCTGGTTTTAATGGAGTCCATAAGCTTAAATATGGAAGGATAGTTTCAGGCACCAAAACATTGGTGGCTGTCACTTCAGTTTTTCACAGAATAAGCAGAAGAAAAATTGCAAACAGAAAACATGTTTTGTGTAAATACCAAAACATCTTAGTAGAGCCAGCACAACAAAGGTAAAAATAACTTTCTGGTATTTTTCCAGATTTGCATTCGCATCTTGGATCAATCTGTACACGTTGCAAACAGAGTAAAATTAAAAAAATTAGAAGTGTAAAGCAAGATTTCAGGGGTTCAGTTCAGACAACAATGTACAGATACAATTCTTTCAAAGCACAATGAACTCCTTGTACTGTCAGTGTGATATTTGACTATATGCAAACATAGACTGCTGCAATGACAATTTTATACCCTGTTGTACAACTCCAATCAGCCCTGGTGTTTCAAAACAAGACAATTTGTCTTGCTGTAAATACAAAAAGAATTATACAAATGTATCTTTTTGCTTTATTATCCTGGAAACCTCATAGATCATATGAAATGTTTGGTGTGTGGCAGTCCAAGAAGAAAAACAGGAAAAGAGATGGCATTTCATTTGGCTTCTTGCTATGTTTACCTCTACCTGATGTGGGATTAAGTTGTCATTTATGCAGCTTTAACAACATTTTTATTCCTTTTTAAGTTTGTGAAATGTAGGTTGGATGAATTGCATTATATTTTCTGAGTTTTCTCAGAAGTCATTTAAAGGAGTGCAGTAACTACTTGGGAGAGGAAATGTGAGAAGAATATTAGACATCTCAGGAAACTAAAACTCCCCTTGCTGAATGTGACACAGAGACTATCACAAAAAACACGTTCAGAATAATTCTTACTTCTGAGTGTGCATGTTTTGTCTAGTTTTCCTAGTGACAAACCAAAATTCTTGGCCAAGCTGATGCAGTCTGCACACAAAGGGTTATGCCAGTGCCTAACTCAGCGGCTCGCAGAGCAAGTGCCAATTCACAGTGAGTGTGCCTTGGCACAAAAACAGTTACATCCCATAACCAACACAGGATTCTCGTGTTGTGCACAAGGTGTTTTAAAGCTTTACTCCCTTCACAGAAGCTGGCTGTTGTCTGCATATGAACAGCAGCACTGGAATTTAAGTGAATTTCCAGCTGTATTTTATGTAAAATAATAAATGAAGAACTGGAAAGTGTTATTTTGTGTTGTTTTATAGTGCTAAGAAAAATTACTGCCACAGGTTGCCCTAATCACTCGCAGTAAACAAAAGACAGTGCTGTGCAACGTTAAGACACTGATTTTGATCAACTACATTTAAAGAAAAGAAAACGTCATCAAATTAAAGGTCTGCAAATGAGCTCTGCCCTGCTTGCAAGTATATGTACATTTGTGACCTAGTAGCTATGGGGTTAAGTATGGCAATGGATACTCTAGGTATTAAAAAGTGCACCATTTATGTCTTTGTGCTTCTTCAACATTAAGATAATAATTTTATTTTGGGGTAATAAAAATCCTATTATTGTCACTGTTTATAAGCAGAACTGTAAAAGAGCTTAAGAGATCTTAAAAAACTTCAGGTTGCAGGGGTGACCTTGCATAGTTTTTTGCCTGCCATCGAAAAGGGCGGTTTCTGATTTTTACTGACAGATGAGAATAACTTAATAACCTCTTACAAATAGAAAGAATTGCTCTTGAAACCCTACTTTTGAAAACTTGGGAAGGTTTACAGTTTCAGAATATCAAAATAAGTAGGACATTCTTGTAATATTTTTCCTACAGCTGGATAAATCTGTGAAAACAACTTTGTAGACTTGCCTTATTTTTCTAGTGCTGTCAAATTCAAGTCTACGAGCTGCAGCAAAATGAAGAAACCAAAGCCAAATCAGGAAAACACAGGAAACTAAATGTACAGACGTATTCTGAGCCCTACAAATTAGCAATAAACTAGATACAATTATATCTGTGCTTTTTGGTAATTTCATAAATCTGCTAATGTTTTCCTATTACTCTTCTCTTATTTGTTATGTGGCATTTCTAATAAAGGATATATTCTAATTTGAGGGAGTTCCACAGAAGCATTTGCTAGGTCTCATTTTTCTTTTGCTTAATGCCCAAGAAAAATTGCATAGCTGTAAGCAAAACCAATGTAATTGTGTTATTGTATGTGTTATTTACTTGTATTTATAATACCTCAAAGGCATAGTCATGATACAGTATCCCATTGCAAGACAGGTAAACGCAGAACAGAAATATTATCTCTGTCCTTAAGAATTAGTGATTTGAATTTAAGATGAGAGAATAAGTTATTTCAGGAGAAGAAGGAATAGAGTAATACAGTATTGTTACAGTTACTGATACCATGCAGTGCTCTAAATGGTGATGTGATAAACAATGTTTGCACAGAGTACCACTGGCCTGGCTTTGGGAGGCTGGAGGCAATGGAGAACCATGGGAAGAGGTTTGAAAAGCAATTTTGCTTTAAGTTGGAAATGTGCAGGACTTAGGGATCTCCTGACAAAAAAATAGAGTTTTAAAAAAATCAGAGTTAAGTCTGCTGTACAAGTTGCAGGACCAAGATCTGCACTGTGGTGGGGCTCAGAAGAAACATGAAAGGAGGCATGACAAGCTCCTGAGTTGTGTTGAACTTGCATGGGCAGCTATAGGACAGGTATGGATGCAAGCTGGGGGCTTGTTTTGTTGTCTAATTTTAACAAGCTGCATCTGTCTGACCTCATCGTTGAGGTTCCTGTTACGGGTGATGCAGAAAAGCAGAGACTTTGGGGACACAACCCATTTGTCCTCTTTTGAAAGGTGACTTGGGGGAAGGTGAATTGTGCACTGTGGGGACATATTTCCCTGTTGATGTAAAGGCAAAAAAATTATCATCTGTGTCTAACAGGCTGCATTATGTACATTTACAGTGCAGATGTGTCAACAGTGGGGTGAGATGAATCCCAGCTGGTAAGACAGGTGGGAAGCAGAGGTTTTATAGGAGAGAGAGATGCGGGACATGGCTGAGCCAGGGTGGCTCATTTCTCTCCATGGAAAGTAGGACTGAAAGAAAGAAAATGGCCAAAATAAGTTTTCATTTGGTATTTTTCAAAGAAATCAACAATATTAAATGTGGAGAGAGAAGCAGAGACACAAAATGCTTTGGGATTTTAAGGAACAAATCCTGGACATAGAATAAGTCTCAGTGACTGCTGTGTGGGATTTCTTGGGAGTTAAAATGAAGGTATTAAAAGGAAGTAGAGGGTGGCTGAGCTAAAGGAAGAGTAGATGAATCAGTGGTGCTGAATGTCACTGGGGATCATTTTCAGTATTCAGACACCTTTACCAAAGGTGTCTTGTAGAAGTGCAGAGGAAGGAAATATTGGAATGATCCAGGCCCAGGGACCAGCAGCATGGGCTCCATAAAGGAAAGGAGAGAGACAATTGAAAATAGCTTTGTCAGGAGAGGCATGAAAAGGTCTTGAATTCTGCTGAAACTTGATCATTCCTGTGGCACTATGTATCCCATACAAGCTGGTGCCAGAAGGTAGCTAGAGAAGGATGAGGAGGAGGGCTGGTGATGCCTGGAAAGGGAGAGTGGAGCAATGGAGGCTTCTGAGAGAGAAGCAGTGTGTATGGTGAAGATGATTGGGCTTCTGTAAAGATGAATGGGCTTTTCTGTAAAAAAAGAGACAACAAAAAAGTGTCAAGTGATGGGCTAATATTATTTGAATTACCATGTAGTGAAATATCCTGCTCCCTGAAAAGGACATAGACCTAGCCCTGTGTGCATTAAAATGCTCACTGTACCTACTTTCCATACATTAGCTGCTCTTTATTTGACAACAATGGTGCTGCTCTCCCTGCTCCCCAGGTGACTTATCATCTTCCCAAGAGATAACAAATAGTTTCTTTCTTCTTTTCTCCCAAAACAAAAATATACATTATTTTTGTCTTTTGCACANTATATATACAATGAGAGAAAAAAATAATACATTCTAAATTTACTACTTTCCCCCAGCATATCATGTTTTTCTTGCAACTTGTCTGATTCCAATATATTTCTTCTCTTATTGGTGGTCGGTTGTTGCCTGTGCAGAAACTCTACAATAAAATAACATCTACCAACCTCTGAAATCAAGCCATTAACTTCTGGCAGCAGAGACCTGGAATCACACCCAGAATGAAAGCAAGGAAGATTGACAAATACTTAGTTCATAATTAAAGTGAAGTGTTTAATAATGCAGCATTAACTACTGGGATTAGAGATGAATCTTTTAAACTATGTTAGGTGAACCTGTCTGATGACAAAAAGGCTGAAAGTTGGGCAGAGAGGTTTTCCTCCTGGAAGCCTTCAGGGACACCTGCCTCTTTCCCACTTCCTTGAGGAGTGCTTTTCTAGGCACCTAAAATGAAGCTTGCAAGTTGGGCAGTACAGATCCTGAGAGGGTTTTTTGGCCTCTCAAGCAGTTGAAGGCTGAAAGTAACTTTCATTAAAACAAATTGCTGTCTCTATTGTATTAACCACTATTA
>WBNQ01061965.1:2110-22226 GCA_013401375.1 Spizella passerina
TTTTGTTTCACATTCTTAAAGTTGAATTTTTTGCTTTTTCTTGGCTGTCTGAGTGTTTTGCTGACCAAAATGTTAAGTTAGGTAACTGCCAAGTTACTGGGTTATTTATTAGATGCAAGAAATCACCCTGGCTACTTTTATACAAGGAAAAAAATGAAGTTGTATAGCAAGGACAGAGTGTTTTCACTGGGAATGGGGATGAAGGTTGTAGGGCAGTTGCAGTATTTTTATTATTGTGCTAAATTGCCTTGCTCCTGTGTATTGTAGCTTCCATTTCTGGTACTCCTGGTGGGAACAATCAGGTGAAAATTGTGGCAATGAAGTTTACAGCTGTGCTCCTCTGCTGCTGTTAAAATCTATAGAAGGCGCTGAAATTTTATTTTTTGCTTGCTAAAGCTGGAAACTCTGATAGGCTTTTTGCCTTCAGAAAGATTTATTTGTGTGCTACTTTTAATGGGTCACTCTGCTTGTTATTTTAGGTTGTGACATTTTTATTTAGGGGATTTGAGTACAATAGGCATGAGCAGGCCTAGGGAACACACTGTTATAGCAGGTTAGAATTTAAAGAGGGTTTTTTATGTGTTCAATATTTCTTTGACATTTATTTCAATCAAATAGTACTGAACACACACACTGAACCAGTGTGGTCCATTGTCATTAAAACATGCAGCTGGAATGTTAATTAAATGCTCATTGGAACAGCATTTGCTCCACCATTTTTCTGTGTCAGAGTAATTAATAATTATTTACTTTACACTACATTACACTACATTTTAAAACAGTATTTTCACATCCTTGATGTTTTCACACAGCATGTCACACACTGTTTGACCTCTGGATTTTTTCAATATATTTCATACTGCTTTAGGAATAATATAATTACCTATTTTTGACAATGCTTTTACAGTTTAAGTGTTCATTTTGACATAGTGATATTTTCACAATATGCTTGATATCAGAATTAAGCATGTCCTGATCTCTTCCTGTTAAAGGATCACTTCCTTAAACCTCTAGGGTTGTTTAAAAGGCTGACACCTTTAGGCTGAAAGAACAGAAGGCCTTAAGGTTTATTTTCCACTTTTTAAATGAGCTTTCAGCCAAAAATTCATCTTCCCTAGGTTGAAGTTATCTCAAGATGTTTAAATGCATCTTTGCATAGAACCCACTTGATTTCCTTGCACTGTGAATCCTGTGAAAGTTGGCCTGTACACAGTGAATTGCTGACACAGATGTTTTAATGCCAGGAAGGCAAAATAAAATAAATCATTTAAAAAACCCCTTTGAGGTGCAAGTGTGGTAACCAACGTAAGAATTTTTTTCTGGAAATTTCCTGTAAGCATTATTTTATTTTTTGAATAACAACATCCTTACAGATGTAAAGGAACTCTTTTAAGTGGCTGTGAAAAGCAGCATTTAACCAAAGAGGAGTCATGCAGGAGCACTGTCCCTTTCATGTGGAAATGGAGCAGTTAGCTGAACACACTGTCATATTTTTTGACATCCATCACATATAAAGACAAAAGATTTCCTTATAATCCTCACACAGTCTGCTCCTGAGTCTTTATTTGTATTTACCTCTGCTAATAAGGTAATCATTGCAAATACTGCTTCCCTCAGATTTAGTAGATAAACTTAATAATTTAGAAGTTATATTTAGGTTCAAATACAAAACAAAGTTCCAGTTCTTCTTTTCACCCAATCTCTCAGAACTAGAAGTGTCCAAATTACTTGAGTCAAAATTGCAAATCTGCTGGAGTTTGGAATTATTTGACAGCTTCTCCTGAGAATTTGTACAAATTTATTTGTTTGCTGCAATATTTGATTTACTTGTTGATTTTGCTGTTCCTGTTCCCTGCTCTGTTTGTTCCTTGTAGCTGAAGCACTGCAGTCGGTACATTCACGACTTGTTTCCTTCTTTGATCAAAAACTTGGACCCTGTCCCACTCAGACACCTCCTGAACCTTGTCTCAACTCTTCACCCCAGTGCTCACACTGAACAGGTAAAGACAAGGCCAGCAACATCTCTGGCATGGGAGCAGCAATAAAGTAGAGGGTTAAACAGCCATGATGGGTTTGTCTTCCTAAAGGAATATTCACTAATGCAGAAAGGGGGAACTCTAGGAGTGAAGCTGTCATGTTTCTTCAATTGCACCTTTCCTGGCTTTTGAAGGATGATTTTTAGAGATTATGTAACCAATGATGGAAGATTTTCACTTCCTGTCTGCAGTTACAATGTGTTTCACACAATTAGTTGAGTTGTTTATTTTGATGAGTTTTTTTGGTGAGCTGTAGTATTGACCTAGAGAAAAATGAGCAGTGGATCTTTCTATCCAAAACCTGCTGCTTAATGGGACTTTTCCCTGGTTTCTTTGCAGACCTTGTATTTGGCATCCATGCTGATCAAAGCCCTGTGGAATAATGCCCTGGCAGCTAAAGCTCAGCTGTCAAAACAAAGCTCCTTTGCATCTTTACTGAGTACCAACCTGCCCATGGGAAACAAAAAAGGTGTGTGGTTTTCTGGAGGTTAAATTTGGAATTTTCATAGTCTCCATGTTGAGTTTGGACAAAAAGCAGGTATAGATTTTCTCCTTGAGGTATTTTTTAAAAGTGTCATGCTGGTGTATTTTTCCAGCAGAACTTGAGGCTGTAGATGAAAGCATGAAAAGTCTGTGAGTGCTTTTGGGAGGCTTTGTGTTTCAGACCCATTCTGCTTGTATAGCTAGAGTAGTCTGTATTTTCCTTTTTTCTTTTAAATTCAGAAAGTCATCCATAACTATTCTTGTTCTGCTGCACATCTGTGACTTAATAGCTGCGCAAAAAGCTTACTTACCTTTTACCTAGTTTCTGGTATTACATGCTGTTTCTGATTTGGTGATTTTGTTTTTTACTGGACTGTGTATTTCCCCACAGTCATTACTAAAGGTGCTGCCAAGCCATTTTCCTGTAGTTTCCCTTTCTCTTCATCCTGCTGGCTTTTATGAATCATTGACAACTATATGCTGACAAAATGATTTTTAGTCACTTCTTTTTCCATCCTGCTTTTTTCCTTCAGAAGAAGAGGAGCTCAGAAGAGCAGCCCCTTCCCCTTGTAAGTATAATTTTAGTTGTACACCACAGTCTGGCTCCTTTGATTCTACAGTGATTTTGAATTTGGAACAGAATTAAATGTGAAATTTGGTTTTTAAGAGAAATCAAATGAAATGGTATTTTGAGTAGAAATTTGTATAACTGTGGCAAGAGATGTCAAAGTGCAAACTTCGTAAAATGCTCAGTGTTCTAAGTGAAATTTTTAGTGTTTAGGTACACATAGTTTAAATTTTATTTCTCTTTGCTGGAAGAATGCTCAATATTTGAGGCAGATTTATGCAATGCTGTTACATTCCGGTAATTACCTGTCAGTGAATAACTGGGAAATGTGGTTTTTGAATTAGGGTCACCAGCAGCAAGCCCTCAAAGTAGTGACAACAGTGACACCCATCAGAGTGGAGGCAGTGACATTGAAATGGAGGAACAGCTGATTAACAGAACAAAACACGTCCAGCAGCGACTTTCGGACACAGAGGTGAGACTGGGGCTCTGACTCTGGGAATTCTGTCACTGAGCTGCCTGTTACCAGCTATAAAAATGATATTTTATCTCTAGTTGTTTCCAAACCACCTCAGACAAATGTATTCCTGCATTTAAATAGTGTTCCAGTTAGGTTAATATCAGTAATGGACAGCAAGGCATTGTCACACTGGGGCTCTGTGCACATGCAAAGTCTGCACACATACCCTGTTAGCAACAAGGTAATGCAGAAAATCAATTATTAAATCTGAATCTTGCTTGGAGCATTTTGTCATCACCAACCAAATTGAGAAGGAATGAATGGGAACTTGTAGATGTGACACATTTCCTCCTGAAGGAAGAGTGATGTTTGAATGATGATGATGATATTAATTATGTATTTCCAGTGGTGCTTTATTTTCTCCACCAATCTTAAAAAATCCCAAAATAATTGCAGGAATCCATGCAAGGGAGCTCTGATGAGACAGCCAACAGCGGAGAGGATGGCAGCAGCGGGCCTGGGAGCAGCAGTGGCCACAGTGATGGGTCCAGCAACGAGGCCAACTCCAGCCACGCCAGCCAGTCCGCCGGCAGCCCCGGCAGCGAGGCGCAGTCGGAGGACATCGCCGACATCGAGGCGCTCAAAGAGGAGGAGGACGAAGAGGAAGAAGACAGGAGTCACAACCCCCAGAAAAGCAGCAGGAGCGCAGATCTACGAGGCAGAAAACTGGAATCCCAGGCGGGCATTTGCCTGGCAGATGCCCAAGGGGCTGCAGAGAGGAGCGGCGCCAGTAACGGGCAGGGCAAGGAGCATGCGTTCAGTGGCGACGCCGTGGCGCCCGTGGACAGCCGCATCCGCATGCTGGACACCTGCCCCCACAGCGAGGACACTGAGCACGACATGGCAGGGGACATGAGCACTGCTCACATCTCACAGGGCTCTCAGGATTCCTGTATCACTCACACAGGGGACTTCCTTGGGGAAACCATTGGCAATGAGTTATTTAACTGTCGCCAGTTCATTGGGCCCCAGCACCACCATCACCACCACCACCACCACCACCACCACCATGATGGGTAGGTAGCTAGCATTTCACAGAATCACACAATGACTGGTTTGAGAGAGACCTTAAAGGCCATCGAGTCCAGTCCATGTCCAGTCCATGCCCTAACACCTCAGCTAAGCCATGGCACTGAGTGCCACATCCAGGCTTTGTTAAACACACCCAGGGATGGTGACTCCACTACCTCCCTGGGCAGCCATTCCTGAGCTTTATCACTTTTTCTGTAAAAAATTTCTTAATATCCAACCTGTATTTCACTTGATGCAGTTTCTTCTAACTCTTTCCATAACAGAAATAAAAGTTAGCAAAGTCCTTTATCTGGGCAGATAGGTAGCAAAATTCTCCGTCTGGGCAGAAATTGGTGCATGGACATTGTGCTGCAGCTCAGGATAATTTTGTCTTGCAGAGATGATAATTATCACAAATAGTTACACAGATACCTGATATGTTAATATCTGATTAAAGTTTCACTTAAGTTTTGGTGTTGAATAAATAAGACAGCATTTAAGAAAATGTTAAAAATGTTTTTGGAAGTGCTGCAATTAGTTAACATTGAGAAGCCAACTCAGTCCTCATGCTAGTGAGACCTTCAGTTTACTTATCTGTAGTTGTTTTTCCAATTGATAGAAGGGCTGGTGTTCCAACAGATGATTCATCCTGACTTTAGCTTTAGGGAGATGTCTGCTCACTTGTAGTCTGCTATACACAACTTCCTCTTTGATATTGTCCATTCTGATATTCTTCTTTTGCAGGCATATGGTTGATGATATGCTTAGTGCAGATGATGTCAGCTGCAGTAGTTCTCAAGTCAGTGCAAAATCAGAGAAAAATATGGCAGATTTTGATGGGGAAGAGTCTGGCTGTGAAGAAGAGCTTGTACAGATTAATTCCCATGCTGAGCTAACATCTCATCTTCAGCAGCACCTCCCAAACCTGGCCTCTATCTATCATGAACATCTGAGTCAAGGTAAGAGTGATCAAAGAAAAACTGAAAAACTTGGTTTGCCATATTGAATTAGTCTCCAGTAATTAAAATAATGAAGTTATTTTAACCATTTATTTGTATTTGTCCAAAGAAGCCATGATGACTGCTGAGAACTTAATGTTTCTCCAGGAGATTCATTTTTGTTTCTCTGTTCATTTGTCAACACAGAAATATTCATTTGTGTTTAGCTGTGTTTATATTTTTAAATCTCCCACCTTTCCATTTCATCTGGAGCTTTGAATGCAAGTTAAAACAAATAAAGGCACAAAAGAACTTAGGAAGTGTTTTTTTAGTAGATTATTTAAGTGTAAAGAAAGGTGGTACTGAAATGCAAGACTCTTTAAAAGATTTTCCGCTCTGAAACTTTCTGCAGTTTTTTTCCTGGTGGGTGCACATTACTGTGATTTTGTACATTTAACATCATAAATTAACCTATAAGTGAATGAACCATAATGGGCTCTAGAGAAGATAATTCTGGAAAAATGACTTAAAATATGACCTGATACTTTTGGGACTTGCTCTAAAGGGCATTTTATGCTATTTCATCTTACATTGCCAAATCTTCTGCTTTACTTCAGGGTGCAATTTAAAATGCTCCTAAAACACTTCTCAAGAATTCTATCATCTTTCCATATGTTATTTTGGCAGCTTTATTGTCTTTTACCCTGCTTTTAAACATAATGGAGAGCAGAGTTGGGGAAGGGTTCATGTTTTTCTTCACTGGCCTGCAAGAACCAAGTTTGCTCTCATTCAGCAGATAGCAAACCCAGTGCTGTTTATATATTTCCTGAAGTAATTGAATGAAAAGTTTTTATGATAATAATTTTAGCCTGACATGGAAAATTTGGATTTTTTTTTCTGCATTGCAGAGTTGAGTAAACTATTAAAAACTTTATGAATCTATAAATCAGCATATTTTTTCAATATTTTCCATAGATATTATTTGTCTAACTGAAGATTGAAATTGCTGGTTGAGCATGAGGCCTTCAGTGCATTTTATTTTTGACACCCCTAGTTTTGCATGTGCAAATAATTACGGTGTTCTGTGTGCAGTCTGAATTTTCTACTTGACTTTGCTCTTCCATGGAAATGGTATTAAATAGCAGATCAATGAATGGTGCCAGCTGTGGGCACAGAGAGGAAAGAAAATGTCTATCCCTGTTTATGCAAACATGATGAGTTTCTAAAACCCTGCACTTTGATGTTGTAGCACATGGAAAAATGCTGTTTGTTTTCTCTGGTTTTCAGTTGGATGGAGGGAATCCTGTAGTAGGAGGGGAATTTATTGAAATGTGCTCCTTCCCTGCATTCCAGCCCTGGTGCTTATGGAGATAACTCCCTTTGGACCACAGCAACACAGAAAGGCTGAAGAAATAAATTAATTATAGTATGAATTAAATTAAAAAGCAATTGCATCTGCAGTTCTTCAGTGCTGGTTTTAATTGCACTTTGCCATTGGCCAAAAGCAGTGTAAATATTGGCCCAACTGCCCTGTTGGCTTCTGGTATGGTCTTTTAAGAATGTGAAAAAAGGCTGCAATTACAGGGTTTTGTTGCACTTTGAAACAGCCCAGGTTAACAATAAAATGTGTTGTTGTTTGTGCACTTAGGGAATAATGTTCAACTCAGATGATTCCTTCTGTTTGTTCACTAATGCTCTTTATGTTTTGTGCAGGACCAGCAGTTCACAAACATCAGTACAACAGCAATGCAGTGACAGACATTAATTTGGATAATGTTTGTAAGAAGGGAAATACCCTGCTCTGGGACCTGGTCCAGGATGAAGATGCAGTGAGTTAAATACCAGAAAACACTATTTTAAAAAGAAAATAAATGCAAAGTATTCATTGACCTTTCTTTCTGCTTGCTGCAGATTCATCTCTCTGAAGGGTTAATAAACGAGGCAGAGAAGCTGCTCTGTTCTTTAGTGTGCTGGTTCACTGACAGACAGATTCGAATGAGATTTATTGAAGGCTGCTTAGAAAACTTAGCAAACAACAGGTAACCTCAACCATAAATTATCTGTTTTATAACTATCTTATTTTTGCAACATACCAGAAATCCAAGTTGGCTATAATGGTTGTTTCCTTTTACAGGAAGACAACTTAAACTAGGCAAAAGCAAAATAACAAAAATAGTTTCCAAAGTGTTGTAGATGTTTTTGATGCTCCTTTTTTTTTAGTGTCCTGAATTTCTCATTTCGTTGCATTTATCTGTTCTTCCTTGTATCAGAGGTTATTGCTTTCCTGCCTTTGGTAAAATCAGGTCTGCACCTCAGTCATTCAGGGGCAAGCTGAGGTGCCTTGGCCTGAGGATTTTATACTGAATATTCAGATTTTCCACACAGGTAGCTGAGGAACAGACAAGTCTGTTAGGGGGTTTAGTTTCTGTGAGGAGGGAGCACCTTGACCTCAGAGAACTTGTTCTAATACCAGCCAAAGCTGTGAGATTGTACTGGTGAAAGTGGAATTTATTTTCATGGTACAGATGACTGCTAGACATCACCTGCTGTGGTATGGTGTTACCTTTTTGCTGAGAGCTGCACTTGTCACTGCTGAGATGAGTTACAAACATGCTGGGAGATTATTCTCAGCTCTGGGTCCAAGGAGTTGTGTGTAAAGAAATTGAAGTAAATGTAGTTCAGGTTCAGAAAACTTCTTGGTTGACTTGATGGGAGATTTCACAAGCACAGGAAGGATGTGAGCCTGTTGGAGCACCTCCAGAGAAGCTGATGAGAGGGATGGAGCCCCTCTCCTTGAGAAAATTGAGATTGTTCAGCCTGGAAAAGAGAAAGCTTCAGTCCCTAATTGTGGTCTTCAGTTCCTGAAAGGATCTTTTTAAACAGCCTGGAGTGACAGGATAAGAGGCAGTGGCTTCAAAATTAAAGTAGATTTAGATTAGATCTGAGGAAAAAATGTTTGATTGTGAGGGTGTTGAGGCCCTGGCACAGGGTGCCCAGAGAAGCTGTGGCTGCCCCATCCCTGGAAGTGTCCAAGGCCAGGTTGGACAGGGCTTGGAGCAACCTGGGATAGTGGAGGGTGTCCCTGCCATGGCAGGGGGTGGAATGAGGTGGCTTTTAAAGTTCCTTCCAACCCAGATCACGCTGTGATTTATGATTTACAGAGCTGTCCTTTAGTTGGTTTGCTCACAGAACTGGAGCTTCTCAAAGGAATTTTTCAGTCAATGATTTCAGTTTTGTAACAATCACATCTTGCCTCATTTTTCTCCCTTAGATCTGTAGTAGTTTCACTTCGTCTTCTTCCCAAGCTGTTTGGAACATTCCAGCAATTTGGGAGCAGCTATGACACACATTGGATCACAATGTAAGTAGGCCCCTGTCCCAAGAATTTAGGGGGCTCTTTGGTGTATAAAACCCTGTGAAAGGTGAAGATATTACAGAGTTCAGCATTCCTTAGCAGAACAAACCATGCCTGGTGTAGCTGTGGAGAACAGACTGACAGAACTTCTGATAAGGGGACAGTGATGATCAGCAATTCTCCTTGGCCTTTTTGATGTGACATTTAAACATATGCCCAGTTCTGAGTTAGACCTTCTCTGAATTAGGGCCTTTAGGAACAGTTTTCATGGGCTCCACAGGGAGTGTTCTGTCAGTCCTATACCTGAAAATAACATTAGGAAGCCTTAAGGAATGCAAGGAAGAAGAGAGTACAGTACTGGGAAAGGCTCCTGAGATGGAAAAATGAATGTTCACTCTGGGGGGTTATGTGTGTGCCATTTCCCTGGAACAGCTGGCTGCTTCTTGGGGCTTTTCTGATCTTTTTAAGCAAACCATAATGCTTTCTGTCCTTTGAATTGCCACAGGTGGGCAGAAAAAGAACTGAATATGATGAAACTTTTCTTTGATAATTTGGTACACTACATCCAGGCAGTCAGGGAGGGACGACACAAACATGCACTGTAAGTACACAGCTGGCTTGGAGTGCTTGATATTTTATGGTTTAACCAGTGTTGCTGCTGATGTGTTCTTTCTTGTAAGTAAAGGCTTTCTCTAGGGACATTTCCTGGCTTTTGCAAAACTCTGTAAAAACATTTTAAATAGCTCCTTTTTCTTAAAAACCCATCTCTCGTGTCATTTTTTGTTAGAAGTCACGTTGAATATTTGTGTGCAAATAAAACATGAAGGTTTTGATATCTAAGTTAATTTAAAGTGATTTTGTGTACTAGAACTATTGAAATGTTTTAGTTTTAAAATCTGTCATTAGCCTTTGCATGATTTTTTTGTTGGAATACATCCATCTGCACTTTGTAATCTGTGTGATTAAAATCAGGTGTATATAAACAAGCAATGCAATTTCCAGCTCCCCAGTCCCAGAGGAACAGACTGTTCATGTTTTGACAGATGTCAAAGTCAATATGGGCACCCACATCTGAAAAATGCTGCTATTTATGGGTCCAAGTTAACTTCTTCCAATCTAACTTCACCCTTTATAGTAGATGTTGCTTAAGTGAGAAATTACTTAGGAAGGTGGGATCATTTAAATTCAGGTAAAATGAGAAATTGTTCTGCTTCTTTTACCATCAAGCTTTTACTGCATAAAAATAAATGAAGTCGATATTTTTATGTAAGTTATGAAAATATTTTCATAAAGAATATGTGTCATGTGGAATTGGAAATTTAAAGTAGAAATATCAGGACACTACAGCTTAGGGGGAAAAATGAGGTAGATCTTACAAGGTGACAAAATGATATACTTGAATTGAACTGAAAGACAAAAAAGCCACTCCTATCCCCCTTCTCAATTCCTGAGAGAAAAAGAACTTTATCTGGTGACAATTATTGTGTCATTCTGCTGTTTGGGGTGGTTCTGCAGCATCTTCAGCTGGGGTTTGGGCCATACACTTGAGCTAGGAATTCATAAAGAAGCTTGTAAAAGCAATTATTTATGCTTTTGAGAGGCACAAGGATGAGTAGGAAAGAAGTTATGGCAATAAGCAACAAAACAAACTTCCATTTTTTGTCCAAATTTTCTTTTAGATACAGCCACAGTGCAGAGGTTCAGGTTCGTCTCCAGTTCCTGACATGTGTGTTTTCTACTCTGGGATCCCCAGATCATTTCAGTGAGTATTTCAGGTTATCTTACCACAAAACCACCCAGAGTAAGGCAAAAATACCTCTTAGCAATCCATGTCAGCTTAATGTGTTGTTTTAAACACACAATTTAGAATAATCCCTGAGACAGCTTCAAAAGAAGGAAGATTTTCTGGCAAAGGCACAGAACCAACATTGGAGTTCAAATTCTCTTGCAGTTCTATAAAAACAAATTTTCATTTTCTCTGTGCTGCCATTTTTCTAAATTATTAGGATTGTAATAATTACTAAAGGAAGATAATGCATTATGTAATTATGGTACATAATGGTTTGTGTCCATAATGAGATCTTTTACTGGAGTACTACTATATTCCCAAAAGAAATAATTCTTCATATTTTAATACTGTCAGAAATTAATTTTCCTTGTGAAGAAAGAAATTACACTTTTTGCAATTAATATTTGGGTGGTCTCACTATAGATAGTCAAATTGTCATACAATACATTTATGTGTCATGACCTGACAGAAATATTCTGATTTTTCTGCGTGTTCTTGGGTTTTATGGGATATTTGGTGTTACAAAGGAGTGGTTAAAAATACTTGCCCAATTGTAGGGTTGAGTTTAGAACAAGTGGACATCCTGTGGCACTGTTTGGTAGAAGATTCTGAATGTTACGATGATGCACTACACTGGTTCTTGAATCAAGTACGGAGCAAAGACCAGCACGCCATGGGAATGGAGACTTACAAGCATCTTTTTTTGGAAAAGGTATGTGCAGAGTTAATTGCAGCCTCATCATTCCAATAATGAATAGAGTGTTTCATTCCATATCAGCACTGTTTATTGCATTTAAAATTGTTTCTGTGGAAATCACCTCTTCAGTAGTCCAGGAGGGCCCTACTTGTTGTGGAAAGGTTTTTCTGTGCTTGGAGAGAGGAAGGAAATGGATTTGTGGGAATTCTTTTCACACGCCAATTTACCTGAGTGCTTCTTTACAAATAGCCCACATGTTCTGTCTGCAGCTGTGTCGCACTTTATTTTAATTTGGGAAAAAAACTTCACCAAACTACAGTTTGCTTTATGCTGTACAGCTCCACCTGACTGAAAAATGGACTTTTCTTTTTCAGAAGGGCCTATAAATATCAGCAATACAGCCACTGAAAAAACAAACATGCAGAGCTTTCTCCAGGGGGTTCTATTCCATCCATTTATTTTGACAGATGACATTACAAATGGCTAGATTGTGCAATAATTAACGTAGTCTAGTTCTTTCCCAAGATTGCACAGGTTTTTGTCTAGTTTTGCTCATGTGTAAGTTTTTTTGGATGGATGTCACATATGCTAACAAGTTCTCCTGCTGTTGATGAGTTAAGCAGCTGAAGTTAAAATGAAATAACTTTTTTTCCTCTGCATTGTTACAGTTCAAATCAGTGGTGAAGTGAACTGTTCAAGCCAATTATAGTTGATTTCTTTATTCTATCTAAAACTCACAGTATGACCTTTTCCAGGAACAAATCTATTTGATATACTACCTTTGAGTGGGATTAATAATAGCAGTGATCAGTAATAACAGTGCTAGTGAAAGAAATACCCTGCAATTGCTCTGTGTTCCAGCAGTGACATTTTTTTGCATTTGTTTAGATGCCCCAGCTAAAACCTGAAACCATCAGCATGACTGGCCTGAACCTCTTCCAGCACTTGTGTAACCTGGCTCGGCTGGCCACGAGTGCCTACGATGGGGGCTCCAACTCCGAGGTGAGCCTGCCTCTGCCCCTGCTTTTCTTCTCTCTGCCACTGGGCATTTTGTCTCTCAGGGCAAAGATAGGAAACCACCCAAACCTCATAGCTCTTGCCTGCATCTCTTTGTGCAGTTTGTCATATTTTGTCGTAACTGAGCTATATCCACTGCTGAGTTTAAAAACAGGTTTGTAACATTTACTTGCCTAGTGAAGAAGACTCAAATGGCATTCTGTTAGTCAAACTTAACTCTGACTAGAAATGTGTTGTAAAATGTTATGTATTATATACTTGAGAAGTTTTTAATCCAGAGCAATTACCTCATAAATAAAATTATATTTAGAATATATTCTCTGAATTGATTTGAGGCACTTTTTTCTTGCAATGAATATTGATTGTAGTTGTGGTTTTACAGCTTCATTTGGAAGTACTCCTGTTTGTCAAAAATGAAATTTCACTATTTTGAATTTCAATCAGTTCTCCTCATGTGTGACTTTGAAACTGTTTGTGAGAAATTGAGAGTTCTGTAGTAATTGGTGTGTGCAGTGATGACAGTGCAAACAGTGGAGAAAATGAGATATTGTTAGTGATTGAGTCAAGAGGTAAAAAGAGTGTCTCAGATCAGAAAACACTCACTCCCAGTAAAATAATGAGGCAATGTTTTGTTTCTGTGCTTGTTTTCCTTTTGTCCAACAGCTGTGTGGCATGGACCAGTTCTGGGGCATTGCTCTAAGGGCCCAGTCTGGAGATGTCAGTCGAGCAGCCATCCAGTACATCAACTCCTACTACATCAACGGTATCAGCTTCCATTTTCATCTTTTTTTGCTGTTTGAAATGCTTTAAAGAACACCCAGTGCTATCCTCTTATTATTCTTTTCTATTTTATTCTTTATCCTTTTATTATTCTTAGTGTTAAAATGCATTGTTCCAAAGCTGTGCCTATAAATTGACTTGAACTGGTATTGCAGGTAAAACTGGTCTGGAAAAAGAGCAGGAATTTATTAGCAAGTGTATGGAGAGTCTGATGATAGCTTCGAGTAACCTGGAGCAAGACTCTCATTCAAGCCTGACCATTATTGAAAGAGGGCTCTTAATGCTGAAAACACACCTGGAGGCTTTCAGGAGAAGGTAAAAAAACCTCTGTTGATCTATTTGGATGCAGAATTTATTTCTATTCCTCTTACCATAATGATAAGTGTATTAAGAGTGATTATTGATTTAAGGAATGGTTTCTTTGTGTAGAGGAAAGACAGTAGGGAGTAATTGTGAAAGGTAATAAATAAAGTTTAAGCAGTTACCTGTTGGCCCTTGTTCTTGTATAAAAATGTGGAGATGTGTTTGTGTTTCCCCATCCCTCACCAAAGAAACTTCTTTAAAGTTTCTTTAATTTTATTTGAAACACAGTGAGGCTGTCAATAACTTCCTCTTACAGAAAAAAAAATCAAAACAACATTTGCAGGATTTGTCTTTCATTGTTCAGCAAACATTTGTGTCAAACAGGCTTTGACAAAACCATTTTTTCCATGTTTTTCCCTCCTTCCTAAGGTTTGCATATCACCTGAGACAGTGGCAGATTGAAGGCACTGGCATCAGCAGCCACCTGAAAGCCCTGAGTGACAAACAGTCTCTACCTCTGAGGATTGTGTGTCAGCCAGCTGGCCTCCCTGACAAGGTGGGTGAAAATCCCTTTGCAGGCACACCCTCCCTGCCCAGTGCTCCTGATCCCACAGCTCTCCTGGGAAAATAAACCCCTCTTTCCTTTCAGATGACCATAGAAATGTACCCCAGTGATCAGGTGGCTGATCTGCGAGCAGAAGTCACCCACTGGTATGAAAATCTGCAGAAGGAGCAGATCAACCAGCAAGCACAGCTGCAGGAGTTTGGCCAAAGCAGTCGCAAGGGGGATTTCCCTGGTGAGCTCTTCCTGCCTGGAGGTTTTGCCTTTACAGCCTAAATGATTGTGGGTTTTTTTTCCCCAGATACCTCAAAGCAAGCATTATGATTTAGTTTCTTTACTTGTAGATCAAATTAATATCGCCCCCTCTTCTAATTAATATCGTTTTTTTAAGCACTACCATTTGCTTGAAATAGCAAAGAAAATATAAATCCTTTAAATCCTGAATCTGTCAAATTCCATGTTCCAATAGATTTTCCCCCACATTATTTTTCTTGTTGTTGTTTGAATGATGTTATTTTCTGTAAACTGGAGATTCTGTTGCACACGACTTGATAAAATTTTACATTTCTGTGTATCTTATTCTGTATTTCATCTGATTCATACACTTCTGGCTCTGCCATTGAGTCAGAGTTTGAAGCCACAATTCAAATCCATAATTTATGCCTGTGTACATGTATTCCAGTCAGGTGGAAGATTTTCCTTACTCCTGCAATTGCTTTTTAATTTATGGTCATCCAGTAGCAGAAATTATTCTTCCTCCTGCTTTGAGGCTGCTAATTTGGAATGTCACCTTGCTTTGTATAGTGAATATGCATCCTCTTGTTGTTCCCTCTTTGTGTTTGTGAGTGAATGAAAATTCTGCTTTAATCCTTCAGGAGGATGTTATATTTCTGATATTATATTTTACAGCATCCTTAGCACTTATTGCTGTTCAAAGTGTTTTCTGAATTTTCTTTTTCTTGGTTTTTTTTTCTCATTATAAGCATGAGTTAGCATGTAATGAACAATTATCTGAATAAATTCTGTCCATGAACAGCTCTTTCCAACACCAGTAGTAGTATATGTTTAAACATGATTGAAACTTGCTCTTCACAGTTTAACAACTTCTAAAAAACCTGTTTTAATGAGACACAATGTAAGTAAACCAGACTGAATTTTGGACACATTAATTGCCTTCTTTGTAGAATCCTTTTCCAGCCACTTGTCAGAAGCAGTTTTAGTAAAGAAACTGTCTTGTTTTCCACCACATAGCAGTAAATATTTGTTTTTGTTGTAACTGGCATTTTAGAAACACGTAATCATATTGGACAAAGTGTGTTTGTTAGAAGAGTGGCATGATTGTCTGCACCAAATGGAATTTAATTCTTAATCTTCTAATTGTTCAGGTTTCTTGTTCAGTGTTGAGTTCTTTGCAGGGTGTTCTCAGTTTTTCCCTTCTGAAGCGGGTGTGACTTCTTTGGTTCCAGTTTACATTTAAGATTAATCAATGTTTCTTTGACTTGACCACAAGTGTGTGGTACAAGGGCATTTTATTGATGATCACAATCATTTTCCATTATCCTTCTGTGGCACAGTGTCTTTTACTACAAGATATGGAAGGCATGTTTGAATTTGTATTATAAACACTTTTCACTACAAAGTTGGGTGACCTGGTATTGAAAAGATTATTTGTGAATACAAATGCAAGTAAAGTAAATTTAGTTTATCTATACAAGTTTTAATTAGTTTAATGTAATAATCACTTTTCTTAAGGAAATAGCAGCAAGTTTTTGCCTCTGCTGAGGGGTGTACTATCAAAACTGTGAAACTGAAACCATGATTCCAGAGTTCTGCTGAAATAGGCTTTTATCCTAGGTGGCCTCATGGGACCTGTGAGAATGATTTCATCTGGGCACGAGCTGACAACTGATTATGATGAGAAAACTCTCCACGAGCTGGGCTTTAAGGACATGCAGGTACTGCCAGCATGGGAAGGGCCCTGGAGCTGTGGCCAAGGCTTGGCTCTGGTTTCCTGCAGCTGATTCTGCACCTGGGGCTTCCTGGGAGCAATCCTGGGGGATGCCAGCTCAGGACTGGAGTACCTCAGCCTCAGGGGCAGAGTCAGGAGTGTGATTGATGCTGTGTGGGGGCTGACCTACGGCAGAGGCTGGACACAGCTAAAGAATAAAGCAGGGATTTATTAAAAGGATCTCCTCAATGGCTTCACCTTGGGCAGCACAAGAGCCCAGCCAGGGCTGCACCCAAGATGAACCAAAATGGTCCCAAAATGGACAATCAGTCACTTCTATAAGTTCTGCTCCATTTGCATATTAGAGTTAATTGTCCAGTTACAGCCCCAGCCCATCAAGTCCCATCCTTCGTGTTTTTCTCTCTTCATTCTCCCATTATGCTGCTGGGCCTGAGATTTGGATCATTTGTCCTTGGTCCTCAGCTGGAGAAGGAATTGTTTTGTCTCTGTGAGGAGAGCTCATCATCCCCTAAAATGAAGCTCAGACCCACACACTAAAGCAGCACAGAATCCAAAAAACCTAGAAGCTAAACGCGAGGCATGAAGTGCAGCTACACCGTGAATGCCTAAAGTGAAAGCAAACCCAAACTTCATTTGTGGCACTTGCTGACAATGCCGCAAAGCCAACAAAACAAAAATTTGTCTGTAATTTTTGAATTCTGACCCTTGTGAAAACACTCCACGCTTGTCATGAAGCTGTGTCTGTGCTCCCTGTGTCTGTTGCAGATGGTGTTTGTGTCCCTCGGGGCCCCCAGGAGGGAACGCAAAGGGGAAGGTGTCCAGCTCCCAGCCTCCTGCCTACCTCCTCCTCAGAAGGACAACATTCCAATGCTCCTACTCCTGCAAGAACCTCACCTCACCACCCTCTTTGATTTGTTAGAGATGCTGGCCTCTTTTAAGCCTCCTTCTGGAGAAGTGGCTATGGAAGATAGTGAGGTAATTCAGTTTAATTTTATTAGAACAATTGCATTTAAGTCTTATTTCATTGGATCTGGTTTTCCTCTGTAGCCAATTTTTCTTTACTCTGTTCAGTTGCTAGAGATGTTTATTGCCTGCTCATTCACATGGTAAAATCTTCATTATTCTCCTTTTTTAGCAATAATGTAATTTAGATACATTTGAATGTTTTAAATACTCTAGAAGCTATAAAAGCAATTCTTAAGAATCAATATTGATTATTTAAATTGACGTGGTGACTCATAATGGGAATTGGCTTGGTGAAAGGTTTGTGAAGTTTTATTGCAAAAAGCCAAGCTTGATCTTGTATTTCATCATTAGCTTGAGGGAAATTAAATCATATATAGTACGTTTGAACCTGTAATTTATTTATAAGTTTTATCTGCATTTAAATATTTCAAAATATGTGATGTGATTTAAAGGTCCTGTAACTTAGTATTTTGCAAGTTAGGACCTCAGTTATCATATCCTAATTATGGATTTAGTTATTAGATAGGAAGCAGCTTCTTAATTCCAAATAAATACATTTTTGGGCTTTGAAATGTCATTTTCTCAAGGAAGTTCACAGTAAGAATGGTTTTGTTTTGGTTTGTCAGAGTGCAAGGTGCGAAGAGCTCCATCTCCATGCAGAGAACTTATCCAGACGTGTCTGGGAACTGTTAATGCTCCTACCAACGTGCCCTAATATGCTGCAGGCATTCCAGAATATTTCTGATGAGCAGGTGAACAAAGTTTTACATATTTATCTCTATTTTACTCAATTTTTTTAACATCTAGTGTTTTGGTTGAAATGTCCCCAAATAGCAATGTTACATAGTAAATCTGTTTAGTGTGCTGAGATAAGAGTAAAGCTAATAAATCTAAAACTAAACAGAGATGTCAGCTTAGCTCCCGAAGTTTGTTTATATCATTTATTTTCAAAGTTTATTTTATAAATTAGAAGACTAGTCAGTACTAGTGATCACAGTCTTTTTACTTGGATGGAAAGAGCAGTTTCTTCAGCTGCAGCCTGGCTTTTTAGCACTGTGGCTGTTGTGGTAGTGATACTTCTGTACTCTGTTCCCTCAGCTCATAGCTTGGCTTGCTTGGAAGCACAGTTGATTTCTACAGATAAAAATATTATTCAACCTCTTTAAAAGTGGTTGAAATTACATCCTAACAGATTGTAGATATTACAGCTTTTTATGCACGCATGCATCAACATGTTGGTGGCAGTTACATTGTGATGTTTTCTTTCCTCTAATGTAAAATGATGTCTATTTTAGAATATAATAATGTTGCCTTTTCATTATTCAGATTGTTAGTCATGTATAGAAATCTGTTTGATATTGTCTAATTTCAGAAAACAGATGAAATTAAACCCCAGATAATTTGTCCATGCCACTTAAAAAATCCTCTCCTTGAATTTTTAGACAGATAAGCGTTACATGTAATTCTATTAATTATTTCCTGTCTTTTTTTCATCTTTTAAGGGTAATGATGGCTTTAGCTGGAAGGACCTTCTGAGAATAAAAAGTGCCCACAAACTTTTGTATGCCCTGGAGATCATTGAAGCTTTGGGGAAGCCCAACAGGAGGATAAGACGGGAATCGACGGTAATTTCCTTGCACAGAATCTCTGTGTTTCTCTGAACCAAAGCATAGATTGATGATTTATTTTATAATATTACAATTCTTGAGCTCTTCTTACAGTTAATTTTGTTTATCTGTAGGGAAGTTACAGTGATCTTTACCCAGACTCAGATGATTCAAGTGAAGATCAAATAGAAAACAGTAAAAACACATGGAGCTGCAAGGTTTGTTTTTCTTACAGTATTCCATGATACCTAAGACAAATTTTCATAAAATAAAAACCCATTTAAAACATTACCTATCCTAAAATCTTTTATCTCAAATTTAGGGGATAGCATTTGCAAGTTTTTCTGTGTTATCAGGCTTATAAATTTGTGGTGGCCATGTACAATTATTTCATTTGGTTTCATAAAATATCCAGCTGAATAATTTGTAATTTATTTATTAATTTGTAAAGCTGAGGTTGGTATCTAACTGGTCTTAGTGGTGTTTCTGTATCTGCTTTTTCTCACACTGATTCCATCATATGCTTACAGTTTGTTGCTGCTGGAGGGCTCCAACAGTTACTGGAAATTTTCAATTCTGGAATCCTAGAGCCTAAGGAACAGGAATCATGGACGGTGGTAGGTGTTCATTCACCTTTTCTCTCCAGAGGAACATTGCTGGTATTTGCAAAGACTTTTAATGCTTTGAGCCTTTGTTACAGTTATTTTTCTGTTGTGAAATAGATCCATTCTCTGACTGAAACCACCAGTCTAGGTAGTAGCATCTTTTTAAAAAATATTTTATATTCCTGGAAGAGCTAATTTTAAAAAAGCAAGTATACATGTACTTCTGCTTTTTTATGTTTTAAAACCACCCTCCCTGTTTTTCTGTGGATTTTGAGGAGGATTGTCTATTCTTAAAATTGCAGCACTTAAAATTGTAGCTCATGGAACCTTAGAGGGGAAAAAATCTGGCTTCCTTCCTCAGGAATGATTGCAACTACATTGGTGTTACTATAACAGGTCATGCTTCTTTAAAGAAGTCAAAAGTAGCCAAACAAGAATGGAATATTTATTTATTTTTAATCTTTTTTCTGCTTATTTTAGGGAAGGTTGTTATTTGGAGAATTATTTATTACAGTCTGCATTAAAAGCAGTAATCTGTTAATTATCTTTCCCTTGTACCATTTTCCCTTGCTGTCAGTGAGACAATTAGCATAGTGGCTGTGGTGGTAGTAAAGACACTTCTCAATAATGCACATATTCATTCATTCATAAGAATGACTAATAATCATTTTTTCCATTATTATTCTGTCATTAGTTTGAGCTACACTCAAATTACTTCTAGATTTTTCTCTTTTGTACCTTGCTGAGGTTTTCAGTTGCTAATGAATTATGTGTAAAGTAAATCCCTCAAAACTGAAGATTTCTCTTGCATTTGTGGGGTTCCCTGACAAAGGGAGGAATGATGAATCTGACTCCATGTTTTTGATAGGCTAATTTATTATTTTATTTTATTATATTATATTAAAGAATA